>JAQZBX010008924.1:0-47125 GCA_029593785.1 Cabassous unicinctus | reverse complement strand
TCGTGTTCCCTACACCAAGTGCTCTCATTCAATCTTCAAAATAAACCAATAATATGTGCACTAAGATCCCCTATGAGAAAATCCTGTCTAAGGTCACAAGGCAAGGCAGTGTTGCTGGATTTCCTTTAGATTCTTGGCTACTACATAAAAGAATTTAAGAACATGCCAGTTTAGTTAGGCCAGTAGTTTATTAAGGAAATGAGAGAAGAGGAGAAATAACTGATTATGGTTCCCAGGTATTATTTGTGCTCGTCCAGGTATAGAGGGGAGAAAAAGGGATGATTTTTCTCTGGGATTTCTCTTTTAAATAAATAATTAGTCCTCCTACTTGTTAATGTTCTATAGAGGGGTCCCAGTTGTTTGCTGTTTTGATTAATTACCCCACCCATAATTCCCCCAGGAATGGGCCCAATGATAAGGCCCTTTGAGAATATCTGTAGCCTTCTCCTGTGGGTTCTTTTGGTAGCTCTCTTGTGGGTGTCTTTCTCATAGAGGATTTCCCGTTGGAATTGCAAGGCCACATGTTTCACTGCCATGGTGTTCTGCCATGTTTTAGATTCATCTTCTCATTCCCTAGACAAGCCTGCCTCAATAGAGATGGCCAATAAAAGTCAGGGAAATATCTTATTTTGGAAAAGTGAAGAATTAAAGAAAAAAAAATTCTATAATGTGTGCTCCAAAAGTAGACTGTGCAATACATGATTCAAGGACATTTCAAGTGTAACCGACTTTTTCACTTTTCTTTATATATGCTATTTCATATTTTAAAGGGGTCAAAATATTCAACTCAAGTCTAAAACCATGTCCAAGTAAGTGACACAAGCTACCATATGAGGTTTGATTTGCCTCCAAAGAAATAGCTTGAAAACTACTTAAGGATTTTGTTTTTCATTTTTCATTCAAGTCACTTCTGTATAGTGCTGGCAAAATCTGTTTTATACATTATTATTCTTTTCTAGTACACATCTCAATCAGTCTAGCTTATGTTTTAATAGTTGTTACTCTTCTTTAGGGAGAAAAATTTATTTCCAGTTATCCTTCCTAAGCTTCCACTTCTCTTTGGACTTTTCTAGACTTACCCTCATCCTAGAAGCATATTTGTTGCTATGGATTCTTAACCACTATCAACTATGTCTTCCTATTCTGGTTTCTTTTTTAAAATGCCCATTTTAAGTTGTATATATAATGTTGATATACACCTATCTATCATATCTTATGTATACATGTGGATAAAACAAAATTGGGATTGCACTGTATGCAATTTTTTTCAAAGTATTCTTTTAGACATTATAGGATCACTAAATCTTCAAAAAGGAAGAAAAAACAACTGCTCCTATCTATTTCTATTGATAATTACACTCAATTTTTAGAAAATTTTGTTCTTCATTTTGATCATGTATTTTCACCTATGTGTTGTGTTCCTTTTTTATTACTTCATATCATTATCCCACATTTTTAATACATAATGTTATAGCATTTTATTTTGTGCATTGCATTCTTAATTTACACTATCTTGCCAGAGAAAATTATACTTTCTTTGGTGATGCAATACAAAAACTTAATAAAACCTTAGGCCAATTGCACAATGGGATCAATGATTCATCAAATAATTTATTTTTCCTATTCATACTGCTAGTTAGAAGGTTAACTAAAGTGTTCCTTGGGCTAGATTTCATTAGGAATGACTTAGCAGTGTAAACATAGTAAGCTGTGAGTTAAAAATAAGGAATAGTCATTTAGTTAATAAGAAAAGAGGCAAAATAGGAGCAAAAACACTGAAAGAAGAAGGACCTGTGTCATGTGAAGGATTCTTTGCATATTAGTAAAAACTCTGCCTAGGATCATTCGTGAAATATTTTTGCATAAGTTGAGTATGGAGATAATTTGAGCAGCTCTGAATGGAAGTAGAATGTGCTTCTGCTGAGTACAAGGACTTATGTTACATAGGTATGGCACAATTTTTATAATTTGAGAGAATTTATTATGATTTATGTTTCCCTAATTGACAAGGTATCATATTGTGGATTTCTTTTACAAGGTTTATAAGAAATCACAATAGGTACAAAGCTATATAAAAATTGAAGTAGTTGTCAAAATTTTGCTATGATTTTTTAATGCTCTAAATAATAAATACCATGTACTTATCCACTAATCAATTATGCTTCACATGCAAACTCTAATTATAATCTCATATTTAAGTGATGTTGATAACTTTTCTTCTCATTTTGATATTATGACTTCAAAATATTGTACATGGAAGTTTGTTGATTTGGCCAAAGTTGGTAGTAAATAAGTTCAAATAAAGCCCTACAGAATCTTGGTTCAAGGTACCTGTTCTTTCCCAGTGTTTTTACCTGTAGTTCTTGAGAATGTGGAAAAAATATATTAATCATTTATTTTCTTTGCTGTAATATTTTTTGATTCATTATTTACAGTGTTATGAACCTTTTTAAAAAATAATTTAAAAAATAAATTTTCTCAGAAAGAACATATGGATAGGATATATTAACAAACCAAGTCAATGTGAAGGTATCTTTTCTTTCTTGCATAGATAAAGTACAATTGGATTATGAAAAATATTTATCTCAAGTTTTTTCTCTCAAAACACGTGGCCATTGCTACTTTGTTTCTTTTTTACTTACTTATTTTTTAAAGGTACTTAGATTACATAAATATTACACAAACAATATATAAGGATTCCCATACTCCCCACCTCCCACACCTCTCACAACCTCCCACATAAACAACCTTCATTTGTGTGGCAAATTAATTGCAATTCATAAACACATCCTAGGACTTTGCCATTAAGCATGTACCATAGTTCACATTGTAGACCACACTCTCTCCCAAACAGTTCTGCATGTTATATGATGATATAAAATGGCCTGTATCTGTCATTGCAATATCGCTCAGGACAATTCCCAAGTCCCGAAAAATCCCGTGTGTTACAACTGATTTTCCCTCTCCCTGCCCCCAGAGCCTCCAGTGGCTGCTAACTCCACATCAATGTTATAATTTCTTCCATTGTTTGAATCACAATATGTCTATAGTAAAATACAAGTAAGTCCACTGTAGTCCATCGCTAGTCCATAGCTCTTCTCCCCACCCTGAAGAGTCTGGGATGGTGATGTCCATTCCACCTCCAATTGAGAGGGGGGTTATATCCCATGGGGAACATGGATGGGATAATCCTGCCTGCAGCTGAAGACTCTCCATTTCCTGGGATGGCTGTTGTCCATCATCATCTCCCTGCCAGTTGTCCTGAGCGAGTATAGTGAACTGTAGATTAGGAGTTGCTGCTCCCTCGAGGTTCTGGGCCCAGCTGGCACACAGATTTCCCAAAGTCTCAAGTCTCTGCATGTACACCTACAAACTCCAGGACCAAGTATACGTTTGACTAGAAGGGACAGATGAGCCATATGCAAGGAAGACATAGTTGAGTACAACTCTGACACTCTCAGGAGCACAAATTCCAAAGTAGGGCCCACTGGCAAGGCACCAAACTCCAGAGTTATCAGCACTGACACAGGACCTGGGTGTCTCCAGAGCCCTCAGGAACCCCATTATTTGGGGAAACATCCACTTGGGAATTCTATGAGATCCTACTAAGATGTGCATAAGCATTACCTCTGGGATGACCTCCTGACTAATTTTGAAGTCTCTTAGCCATATAAACTCAATTGTCTTTACTTTTTTACCCTTTTTTTTTTCAAGATCTTTTTCCAGTCACATTGCCAGGTGGCACTTGGTAGCAATCCCTCGGTGCCAGGGAGGCTCATCCCTAAGAGTCATGTTCCATGCTGGGAGGAAGTTAATGCACTCATATGCTGAGTTTGGCTTAGAGAAAGGCTACATTTGAGCAACAAGGAGGTGTTCAGGCGGCAACCCTTAGGCATCCCATAACAATAGGCTAAGTTTCAATTTCAAGAGAAAAGATGCATAAGGCTAGTCATCAATATCAAGAGCCCATCAGTGGATCATCCTCCTTTGCCAGTCACTGCCCCTGCACTTGGGGGACTGCTGCTGCTTCCCTAGATTATGTGGCAGAGCACTCTAGGATGGGAATTCAGTATTCTCTCATTTATTGAGTGGTTTCTCACCCTCTGTGACAATGCCCTGTGAACATTTGAACATTTTTATATGCCTTATATATATGCTCAGGAGAACTTCCTCCCATGCATCCCCCATCACTGACACCCCACAACAATGATTTTCTCCTAACCCCATTGTAACCCTTCTGTGATCGAAAGCTTCTTCAAAGATGAAGCTATTATGTTAGCTGAATAAAATTGTTAGGAAAATGAAATAAGAATGATAAGTTGAAAGGTAAGAGATAAAATACATGAAAATTTAAAAAATCTAAAAATAAAGTAAAATTAAAAGATTGGAATATTTAAAAAAAAAATTATTTTGACCATTTGCCTTTCATCACTGCAATATCTGTTGTCCAGTCTGTACTGTGGCACCTTCCCTCTCTCATTCCCCAGTGTCTCACTATTTTCATTTTGTTTTCAAAGAAGTTTTAGGTCAGAACAAAGTCACACACAGAATACAAGAGACTCTCATATACCCAACATCCTCCCCATTTACTCCCCCTTATCCTAATACCTTTTTATATGTGGATGGTAGCATTGTTATAACTGATATACAAATAGTGAAACAGAGTTATTAAACATTGTCAATGTTTTACACTATGGTTTACATTTTAAACCATACACTTTATAAATTTTGATGATATTTTCCATGTCCTGTGTCCATCAATGTATGTTAATGAAGAACATTTCTCTTGACCACTAAATACCCCATGTTAGATCTATTCTATTCCTCCCACCCCATCCCTCCAAGGCCCACTACGACCTTCTGGCTTGACTTGTTGGATGACAAGATTCATAGTTACATGCAACAAGAGGTCTTGACACACTGGTTTGTCCTCCCCTATTAGGAACTGCCCTTGCTCTTGAGAGACCCCAACTCTATTTCTGATCAAATTGTTCCTTCCAAAGATGAGAGTCCAACCCCTTCCTGCTCATTATGTGGGTCTCCACCCAATGATGCAACACATTATGACAGAATGAACACTCACACACTCTCTAGAAGCCTGCTCCAGGTGCACCATGTCCCAAATGCCCTCCCAACCAACACCCTAAACCAGTGACCCTTCCTTGTCATTTTGCCAAAAGAGCTTTCCCACCTCTGTACTTTCAACCTCATACCCACAAATCCCCAGTCTTCATCTTGTCCCTCTCTCATCCTTCCCCCAAGTATCCTGGACTTCTGACTCACCCTTCCCAATCTACCCACCTGTAAACTCTGTACCAGCCAACCCAACAATATCACTACCCTCCTGTCTTATCCCTTCAATGCACAACTACACTCTATCACTTAACTATAGATTACATCCATATGGGTGATGGTTCACAACCTTCTCTTCTCTTTCTGTTTTTCGTAAACCTATCTTACAGACAATAACTTTCTTAGATTGCTCAATTTCCTTAATTTATATCAGTGATGTCATGTACTGTTCATTCTTCATGCCTGGCCAGCTTCACTCAACATAAGGTCTTCAAGATTCATCTATGTTAAGTAAATAAGTTTAAATCAAGCCTTACAGAATCTTGGTTCATTGTACCTGTTCTTTCCAAATGTTATTAACTGCAGTTTTTTGAGAATGGAGATAAAATACATCTTCCTCATAATACTTTTTGCTTCATCACTTACAGAGTTATGAAACTTATTAAATAAATTATTTTAAAAATATGTCAGAAAGAACATATGTATAGGATATATAAACTAACAATGCCAATGTGAAGGTGTCTTTGCTTTCTTGCAAAGATAAAGTACAATCGGATTATGAAAAATATTTGTCTCAAATGTTTTCTCTCAAAACACGTGGCCATTGCTGCCTTGTTTCTAACACTTGAAATGATAGAGAAATGGCCTAATGAAGCACAAAATTCATTTTATATTAATAATTTGCACAAATGATAATATACATAATTCCTCTTTAATTTAATTCTGCTATGATTTCTTTCTCAGATAATTTCCTTTCCCTTTCTTTCCCTTTCATTTTATATTGCCATTAAAATTGTTAGTAAACTTCTGCAGAACTTCTTTGTTTCCTGATAATCTTTAGATTTTTTGTTATGCTTCCTTTATTAAGGTTACACCATTGTCCATAACATAATTTATATTCAATCTCATGTAGATCCAGTTTCTTTGTATCGAGTGATTATAAAAATATATTTTAAACTTTATTTCTGACTCCCCTAAGAAATCTTTTCCAGAAATCTACTCTTTCCAAAATCTGCAAATTATGTATTTTACACATTTGCTATGGTGTTAAATATTTTAATAAAACATATAATTGATTTTGTTACTCATCTCTTCAATCATTCTTAGAGCAGCTTAGTTATTCCAATAATAATAATAAACAAAAAATATTCATTACCTTTCAACCTCTTTATGCTCCCCCCCACCATACATAGCTGCTGTTCTTTTTCCATCTCTCTAGTTTTTTTGTATTTAGCATTTGTAAAACCTGTCTTATATATTCAATATCACCCATATTCGTGTTTTAGATGAGGTTTCATGAACTTATACAGTACCATGTTAGAGGTTTTAGAATTACTTCTAGTAATATACATTACCTAAGATTTTCCCATTCAACCACTGTTGGGACAGTTTTTAAGTCTTTGTTTATCTTGCTTGACTTCAACTCTTAAAGATATTACAATTATTTTGTAGAATGAGATTCAGTATGAATTTGTCTGAAACTTCTCATAAATTATTTCAGATTATGCATTTTTAGCAAGAATACCAAAGAATTGTGTTGTGTTCTTTTTAGTTAATGGAAACCCCCATTATCAACAATGTCAACTTTTATCACCTTGGTTAAGATGTTGATGGTCAGGATAATGTTAGTCATTTATATTTTATTTTTATTTTTTTTAAAAAAAGATACTTAAATTACATAAATGTTACATGGAAAATATAGAGGAAACCCATATGACCTGCTCCCTGTACCTTCCACATTTTGCCTCATTAACAAATTCCTTCATTAGTGTGGTGCATTCATTGCCATCGATGAACAAATTTTGGAGCATTGCCACTAAACATGGATTATAATTTGCATTGTAGTTTACATTTTCTCCCACAAATTGCTGTAGGGTATGACAAGATATTTAGTGGCTTGTACCTGTCATTGCAGTGTCATTCAGGATGATTCCCAAGTCCCCAAAATGCCCCTGTATTATTACATGTTTTTCCCTCTCCCTGCTCTCAAAACCCACACAGCCTCCATAGTAGCCATATAATTCTTCCATTGGTAGAATCACAATAAGTCTATAGTAGAATACTGTTAAGTCTACTGTAGTCCATAGTTCATTCTCCAGTTAGGAGGTTTCTGGGGTAATGATGTCCACTCCATCTCTAGGTGAAAAGGAGCTTTGTATGGGACCCTCTTGTTTGAAGTTGTAGGCTTTCTCATTTCTTTGGTATCCTGGTTGTTCATCAACTTTTCCTTTTTAGTTGTCCTGTGTGATTCCACTTAACTGGAGAATAGGTATTGTTACTCCAATGAGATTCAAGGCCCAACTGGCACAAGGACAGTGTAAAGATTTAAGTCTCTTGGAAATACACTTACCAACTCTAGTACTAATTATAGGTTCAAAAAATGGGAAAGAATAGCCATGTGAAGGAAAACCACAACTGAGTCTCACTCTGTCCTACAGGGGAGCATAAATTCCAAAGTAGGGCCCATGGGCAAGCTATCTGTTATAACTATAGTGTCTGGGTGTCTCCAGAGTCCTAAGTTATCTGGGATGATTATAGTATATGGGTGACTCCAGAGTCCTCAGAAGCCCAGTTATTAGGGGTAGTATTTACTTTGGTTGTCAAGGAGATCCTGCTGAGATGTGCATAAGCAAATCTTCTGGAATGACCTTCCAACACACTTGGAAGACTCTTAGCCATATAAATTCATTTGTTTTTATACTTTTCCACTATTGGTCAAGGTCTTTTTTCAGTTGCATTGTGAGTTGACACTTGATTGTAATCCCTAGGTGTCAGAGAGTCTCATTCCCTGGAGTCAAGTCCCATAACAGGTAGAATTTATTGCATTTTTCTTCAGAGTTCAGCTAAAAGAGAGGCCATATTTCAGTAACAAGGAGGCTTTC
Organism: Cabassous unicinctus; assembly: GCA_029593785.1. NCBI lineage: Eukaryota > Metazoa > Chordata > Mammalia > Cingulata > Chlamyphoridae > Cabassous > Cabassous unicinctus. Next base: position 38,951 of record JAQZBX010008924.1, on the reverse strand, counting down.
AGGAGGTAACTCTTAGTCACCCTATAATAATAGTCTAAGTTTTCATAATGTCACAAGGAATAAGATAAATGTGCAAAAATAGTAGCATTTCTGTAGACCAATAATGAGCAATCTGTGAAGGAAATCAAGAAAAAAAATCCAATTTACAATAACAACTAAAAGTATCAAATACCTAGGAATAAATATAAGAAAAGATGTAAATGACTCACGTAGAAAACTACATAAAACTGTTAAAGGAAATCAAAGAAGAATTAAATAAATGGAAGAATATTGCCTGTTCAGGGATAGGAAGACTAAACATCATTGAGATGTCTATCCTACCTATACTAGTCTACAGATTTACCACAATTCCAACAAAAATCACCACAGTATTTTTTATTGCATTGGAAAAACTATAGAATTGATTTGGAAGGGCAAGTGTCCCCAAAAGCCAAAGACTTATAGAAAAAGAAAAATGAAATTTGAGGAACACCACTACCTGAATCTCAAACAAACTACATAGTTACACGGGTCAAAAGTCATGGTATTGGTACAAGGATAGAAATAATGTTCAATGGAACCAAATTTAGAATTCTGATATTGATCCTAAAATGTACAGTCATCTGATATTTGAAAATGCCACCAGGCCCATTCAACTGAGGGAAGATGGCATCTTCAATAAATGGTTTTTGGAGAACTGGATATCCATATCCAAAAGAATGAGAGAGGAACATCATCTCATACCTTATACTAAAAGTAACTCTGGATGGATCAAAGATCTAAATATAAGAGCCAAGACCTTAAAGACCTTTGCAGATAATGTAGTGAAGTATCTATAGGATCTTGACTTAGAAATGGTTTCATGACTTTCACACCCAAAGCAAGAGCAATGAAAGTAAAAATAGATAAATGGAAACTCCTCAAAAATAAAAATTTTTGCACCTTAAAGGAGTTTGTCAAGAAAATGTAAAGGCAGCCTTTCCCAATGGGAGAAAATATTTGGTAAATATATGTCTGATAGGAGCCTAATATCTAGCGTATATAAAGAAATCCTACACTTTGAAAATAAAAAGACAAACAACCCATTTCAAAAAATGGGAAAATGATTTGAATAGAAACTTCTCCAAAGAAAAAATACAAATGGCTCAAAAGCACATGAAAAGATGCTCAACATCACTAGCTTTTAGGGAAATGTAAATGAAAAGTACAATGAGATATCATCTTACACTCAAAATACTGGCACCTATTTTTTTTTTTTTAAAAAGGAGGACTACAACTGTTGGAGAGGATGTGGAACAATTGGAATCCTGTCCACTGTGGGTGGAAATGTAGAATGGTCCAGACTTTGTGAAAGACATTTGGCAGTTCCTCAGAAAACTATAAAACTGCCATATGATCCAGCTATTCCACTGCTGGCTATATGCCCAGAAGAATTGAAAGCAAGGCAACAACAGATATTTACACACCAATATTCCTAGCAGCATTATTCACTATTGCCAAAAGTTCAAATCAACCGAAGTACCTTTCAACAGATAAATGGTTAAACAAATTGTGATATATACATACAATGGAGCATTACTCAGCTCTAAGAAGGAATACAGTAATCACACACAGGATAACAGAGATGACTGTTGAGGACCTCATGATGAATAGTGCAAGCCAGGCACTGAAGGACAAATATTCGTGACCTCACTGATATGAATTAACAAATTGAGCCTTTAAAAACCACCTGAATGGCAAACTGCTTAATGTGCAGAATGGGTAACATTCCTTGAAATAGAGAACAGAAGGGTGGTATATACTGAGTTTGTGATACCAATCATATTGTGTTACAATAAATAAAATATTTTAAAATGGTCTGCCTAAAGAGGAATTTTTGTCATTGCCTGATATTTTGAAAATAATTGGAGAACTTATTTATCTCTCCTAATTGCATTTTAACATTTGGTGGTATTTAAGGTACAATGTTTACTCATTAAAGTAATGGTGAACACAAGTAAAGGAAAAAAATAATCTAATTACATGCACAAGTACAATGAGTTCTGTAAAATTTAGTTATTATTCTAGGATAAATTATAGGCACCAACATTAATAAAAGATGATTTTAAACAATTCAACCATAGAGAAATACTGTTGTCAGAAAATATACAGTTCTTATCTGTCACATGACTTATTCATATTTGGGGTAATATTATTTTCTACATGATCAGAACATGACTTGCACCAAGGAAATGAAAGAATCTATTTAAAAAAGAGGTTCCTCTTTTGAGTGCTCTTTTCTACACCATTTAGGAATTAGAATCATAGTGGGCTTTCAACTCTACTGCTAGTTTAGGTATGGCAGCAATATATTGGCTGAAATGATAACATTTTAAACACAGAACTTTTAAAACCAAATATGTGTTTACATTAAAGCCCATCATTTTCACATTTTGTACCCATATTTTGAATAATAATTAAAAGAATAGTAGGTGGTAGAAGATATAACTTTAAAACACCTTGTATCATATATTGAGAGAGTTTCAAAAAAAGAATTTTTTCAATTTTAGCTAAATATTTTTAATTACATTTAAAAAGTCTCAATTTGCTCATATTATGACATCAATATGACTATAAAACTTTCCAATCTCAATTTTTAACTTAAAGAAAACAGGTCTCATCCTTGAAATTTTCTAAAAGTTATAGTATCAAAACATAATGTAATACTTTTTCTTATTTCTTTATATTTAGTGTCAAAATTAGAATTGAATATGATATCTCATTTATAGAAATTATATACTGCATTATTTTATATATATATATACTAAAACTGAGGTTAATTTTAAAAAGAATTATTACTAAGTGTATCTAGTTATTAGAATGCCTTGAGAACAGACAAAAGAGATAAAACAAAATAGTTATTATAGTTAAGATATTGAAAATGGTGTCTGGAGACCATTAAGGAATTTCCTTTTTTTCACAGCTCAACAGCCTTCACAACATGACAAGGATATAAAACCAAAAGCAATAATACTTCTGAATATCTGGATGTCATGAAAGAACTATACAATAAAGAATCCAGAAAACTATTCAACTTGAAATACATTTGAGAAGCCCCAGATATCAACCAGTTATAATTCTTAAAAAAAAAAAAAAAATTTGGTTTAGTGCATCAATCTGGAGGGACCCGGACAGGGAGATAGATTTCTCAAGATAAAACCCTGAGTTTTTAGGCCCAATGCTTGGAAATCATGGATAGCTAAACCCTACCCTCAGGGCAAAGGGCCAGATGAGACCTGACTCCCACTGACCACACAACTAAAGGGAGCATTCTATGAGAGTGGGAAGTTTCTGGCAAGGGGCAGAGAAGAGTTTCCTTTCCATGGGTTTGGTTGCCTGGAACGCCTTTGATCTTTCGGGAGCACACCAGCAAGCTGAGGAGAGAGGCGAATCTGCTGAAGAAGCCTGATTTACCTAACCACCCTGGGACACGGAGGCTTGGCCTGAAAGAGGGCGAGGTCAGCCAATTTAATAGTTCTGCACTGAGATCTATCAAAATTTCAACTCCCCTAAGGGAGTCAGGCAGTGGGAATTCCTTAATAAGTTTTCAAGAGGTTATTTAATTTCCCCTGAGAGAAAGGCATGGTGTAGAAGATGCATGAAAGCATTTCCACGAGGTGTACCCAGTCATCAGAATCCCATTTGAATTTCAAAATGGAGTTCAACCTGACCAGCAGAGGGGAGGAGGGATCTGCTCATACACCATGCTGAATTCTTTGCCCTAGGAGAGTAAAAGCTGCCCAGAGGAAATTGACTGAATAGATTTCTGAAGAGCTAACAGATCCAATTAGAAACGTAGATCAGTGGAAAAATTTCAACCTTGAATATATGACGTTCCTAGATTGAGTCCTGGCTCCTCAAAGAGTAGTGATCCACTGTGATATCTAACATCCAGCTGATACCATAGGACAGGGAAAACATAGACATTAATTTTGGACTAGCTTCTTACGGGTCCCTTATTCCCCACCCCCCCAAAAAAAAGCTTACTTAAAAAAAAATTACCTTAGTTTACTCTCTAAAACCTGCCTCAAAACCTGAAGAGAGAAGCCTGTAGGGTAATTGATTGATGAACACAGGCAGTCTGAGAGGGTCCACAAGGGCCCAAGAAGGAATGCTGTTCCTTAGCTTCATTTGACTACTTGTTAGTGTGTTTGGTTTTTTGTTTGTTTGTTTGTTTCCTTGTTCTGTTTGTTTTTTGTTTCTGGCTTTTTGTTTTGTTTTGTTTCTTGTTTTTCTTTTCTCTTTCATCAACCCCCCCACTTTTAAAATTTGGTTCTACTACCTTGTTTCTTCTTTGCTGTGCTTCTTCTTCCTTGATTTCCCATTTTCTGTGTATACTGATTTTGTCTTTATCTTTTCCAACCATCATCTTTCTATCATCTGCTTTCTGTTGTGGTTCTTATATTCCACCATGTTTTATTAGTCTTCAACTTTACTGGTTTCAATTTCTATCTTGTCTATTCCATTTCCTATTTTAAAAATTTTATTATTAATTTTTCTCTTTCTGTCCTTACTTTTCCCTTTCCCTCGCTCCTCATCATTCTGGCCTTTTAAATTATTCTATATACTTTTCTCTAATCGATTGCCCATTTCATTGTAGGTATTCCACTTTTTTATACCTATCACTCTGCACTACTTATATGAGTTAAATATTGATTTTACTAAGTCTTATACAGACTTCTTCTAACTTTTATTTTTATGAAAATTATCCTTTTTCTTTTCTTACCTCTTTTGATTTCTCTGGTCCTACTATTTTTCCTTCAAGGAAAAATAGAAAACAGCAAGGAAATAGAAAAAGAAGAACAGAGTGTCAAAGAGTAAACTTAACACACACACTGAATCAACAGCTACATAAAACTCTATAGCAAAGAGAGAAGCTAATCAAATGAATAAACCCATCAAGATAAATAATGATGAGGGGGCAACAAAAAAATTACAAAAGATATGAAGAAACAGGAAGACATTGACCAGTCCAATGAACAAACTAAGACCCAGGAAGAGATGCAGAAATTTGAAGAACTAATCAAAGATATCCAAACAAATATGATGGAGCAACTTAATGAAGTGAAGGAAGACATTAATGATGTTAAGAAGATACAGGGTGAACATACTGAAGAAATTGTAAACATACATAAAAAGATAACAGATATGATGGTTATGAGTGGCTCAATCCAACAAATTAAAAAGACACTGGAATTACATAACAGCAGATTTAACAGGTAGAAGAAAGAATTAGTGATGTGGAAGACAGTACATCTGAAATCAAACAGATAGTAGAAGAGATAGCTAAAAAAGATTAAAAAAATCCAGCAGGGAATTAGAGATTTAACCGACAACACAAAACACACAAACATACACATTATCGGCATCCCAAAAGAAGAAGAAAAGGGAAAGGGAACGGAAGGTTTGTTGAAGGAAATAATGCCTGAAAACTTCCCAACCCTATTCACGGAGAAGGACGGACATGTCCAGGAAGCACAGCACACCCCAAACAGTATAAATCCTAACAGGCTTATTTCAAGACATATACTTGTCAAAATGTCCAATGCTAAAGACAAAGAGAAAATACTCAAGGTAGCAAGAGAAAAGAGAATCATTACATAAAAAGGAAGCACAACAAGATTAAGTGCTGATTTCTCATCTGAAACCATGGAGGCAAGAAGAGAGTGGTATGACATAGTCAAGGTACTCAAAGAAAAGTACTTCTAGCCACAAATTCTGTATCCAGCAAAGCTGGCATTCAAAAATGTTGGAGATAAACAGAAATTAAGAGAGTATGCAAAGAAGATAAACAAAATATTCAGAGATAAACAGAAATTAAGAGAGTATGCAAAGAAGAAATGTGCCCTTCAAGAAATACTAAAGGAAGTTCTACAGGTTGAAAGGAAAAAGTAGGACAGATTTGGAGGAGAGTGTAAGAACAACTAAAAAGACAAAAAAAGAAATAAAAACAATATATGACATACATAAGCCCCAAGACAATTTTGCTGATGTAAGAAATTCCTTGAGATTAATAACACTGAATGTTAATGGAATAAACTCACCAGTCAAGAGACACAGATTGGCAGAATGGATAAAGAAATATGACCCATCTATATGTTTTCTACAAGAAACCCACCTTAGACCCAGGGATTCAAGGAGACTGAAAGTGAATGGCTGGAAAACTATTTTACAAGCAAACAACAACCCAAAAATGGTGGGAGTAGCTATACTAATATTGGACAAAATAGACTTTAAATGCAAAACTGTTTTAAGAGACAAAGATGGACACTATATATCAGTAAAAAGGGGCAATCTTTCAAGAAGTATGAACAATCATAAACATTTATGCACCTAATCAGGGTGCCTCAAAATACATGAGGCAATCACTGGAAAAACTAAGTGGAGGCATAAATGACTCTACAACCATAGTGGGGATTAAAATACACCATTATCACCATTAGACTGAATATCCTGACAGAGAGTCAATAAAGAAACAGAGATTCTGAATAATACATTAGAGTATCTGGAGCTAATAGATATACATAGAATGCTACACCCAAATACAGAGGGATATACATTCTTCTTGGGCATATGGAGCATACTCAAAGATAGCCCACATGCTAGGCCACAGAACAACTCCAAATGAATTCAGAAAGTTTGAGATTTGACAAACTAATTTCTCTGACCACAATGGAATGAAATTGGAAATCACTAAGGGCCAGGGTACCAGATTGGGCACAAAGATATAGGAATTAAACAACACACTTTTAGACAATCAGTGGGTCAAGGAAGAAATCTGAAAAGAAATAAGTAACTATCTTGAAACAAAAGAAAATAACAATAGAACATATCAAAACCTATGGGATGCAGCCAAAGCTGTATGGAGAGGGAAATTCATAGCCATAAATGCATATATCAAAAAAGAAAAAAAGAACTAAAATAAAAAACCTAAGTACACAACTGGAGCAACTGAACAAACAACAAAATAGCCCCAAAAAAAGTACAAAGAAGGAAATAACAATGATTAGAGCAGAACTAAATGAATTAGAAAATAAGAAATCACTAGAAAAAATGAAGGATAAAAAAACAAAAACTGGTTTTTTGAGGAAATCAAAAAAATTCAGAAACCCAATAGACAGACTAACAAAGAAAAAGAGAGAGCAGATGCAACTACACAATATAAGAATTAGGTAGGTGTTATCACCACAGACCCCACAGAAAAAAAGAGTATCATAAGAGGATATTTTGAAAAATTATATGCCAACAGGAATGATAATTTAGAGGAAATGGACAAATTCCTAGAAACTCACAAGGAGCCTACATGGAAGAAAGAAGAAACTGATGAACACAATAATGCAATTACAAGTAAAGAGATAGATTCAGTCATCAAAAACCTCCCAACATTGAAGAGCCCAGGACCAGAAGGCTTCACAGATGAATTCTACCAAACATTCCTGAAAGAGCTAACACCAATTCTGCTTAAGCTCTTTCAAAAAATAGAAGAAGAAGGAACATTGCCTAATTCATTCTATGATGCCAACATTGCCCTAATACCAAAACCAAACAAGATGCCACAAAAAAGGAAAATAACAGGCCAATCACTCTAATGAATCTAGATGCTAAAATTCTCAACAAAATACTTGCTAATCACATTCAAGAACATATCAAATGAATTATACATCATGATGAACTGAGTTTCATCCCAGGGATGCAAGGATTGTTCAGCATAAGAAAATCAATCAATGTAATACACCACATAAATAGATTGAAAGAAAAAAAATCACGTGTTCATTTTTATAGATGCAGAAATATCATTTGACAAAATGTAGCACTCTTTCCTGATACAAATATTCCAAAAGATAGGAATAGAAGGAATCTTTCTAAACATGATAAAGGGTATATATGAAAAACCCAAGCTAACATCATCTTCAAAGGTGAAATCCTAAAAGCTTTCCCTCTAAGCTCAGGAAAAAGACAAGGATGCCGACTATCACCACTCCTATTTAACATTGTCTTAGAAGTACTTGCTCGAACACTGAGACAAGCAAAAGATATAAAAGGCATCCAAATTGGAAACGAAAATGTGAAATTTCACTATTTCCAGAGAACATGATACTATATATAGAAAGCCATGAGAAATCTACAACAAAGCATCTAGACCTTATAAGGGAGTTCAGTAAAGTCACAGGCTATTAGATCAATGCTCAAAAATCAGCAGCATTTATTACACCAATAGCAAGCAATCTGAGGAGAAAATCAAGAAAAAAATTCCATTTACAAGAGTAACTAAAAGAATCAAATACCTAGGAATAAATTTAACTAAAGATATAAAGGATTTATATACAGAAAACTGTACAACACTGTTAAAGGAAATCTTAGAAGACTTAAATAAATGGGAGAATATTCCCTGATCATGGATAGGAATACCAAACATCATCAAAATGTCTATCCTACCCAAATTAATCTACAAATTAATGCATTCCCAATAAAATCAGCACTGCATTTTTTAATGAATTGGAAAAATTTACTACAAAATTTGTTTGTTAGCATAAGAGGCCCCAAATTACCAAAAACAAAATAAAAAAGAAAAATGAAGTCTGAGGTATCATAGCATCTGACTATAAATCAAAGCTACCGTGGTCAAAACTTCATGGTATTGGCTCAAGGATAGACATAATGACCAATGGAATTGAATTGAGATTTCTGATATAGGTCATGACATATACAGTCATATGATATTCCACAATGCCACCAAGCCCACTCAATTGGTAGAGATTAGCCTCTTCAACAAATGTTGCTTGGAGATCTGGATATCCATATCCAAAGGAATGAAACAGGACTACCATCTCACACCTTACACAAAAATCAACTCAAGATGGAATAAAGATCTAAATATAAGAACCAAGACCGTAAAGACCTTGGAAGATAATATAGGGAAGCATCTACAGTGCCTTTTAATAGGAAATGGTTTCATGAACCTTACAGCCAAAGCACGAGCAGTAAAAGAAAAAATAGATAAATGGGATTTTCTCATAATTAAAACCTTCTGCATCTCAAAGGCTGTTATCAAGAAAGCAAAAAAGCAGCCACACAATGGGAGAAAATATATGGCAACCATATATCTGACAGGAACCTAATACCCTTCATATATGAAGAAACCCTACAAATAAAAAATAAAAAAAAAACAACACTTTTGAAAAATGGGCCAGCAACTTGAAAAGAAACTTTTCTAAGGAAGAAATACAAATGGCTAAAAAGCACATGAAAAGTTGCTCGACATTGCTAGTTATTAGGGAAATTCAAATCAAAACTACAATGAAATACCATCTTACACCCATTAGAATGGCAGCTATTAAAAAAAACAGCAGACTGTAAGTTTTGGAGAGGATGTGGAGGAATGTGAACCCTCATTTACTCCTGGTTTGATTACAGATGGTCCAACCATTATGGAGGACAGTTTGGCAGTTCCTCAGAAAACTAACTATAGATCTTCCATAAGATCCATTGATTCTTCTGTTGGGTATATACCCTGAAGAATTGAAAACAAAGACATGAACAGATATATGCCCACTAATGTTCATAGCAACATTGTTCATTATTGCCAAAAGTTGAAATCAACCCAGGTAACGATCAACAGATGAATGGATAAACAAAATGTGGTATACACATACAATGGAATATTATTCAGCTGTAAGAAGGAATAAAGTGCTAACACATGGGATAACATGGATAAATCTTGAAGAACTTATGTTGAGTAAATCAAGCCAGGCATTGAAGGATGAAAAGTACATTATCTCACTGATATGAATTAAGTAAATTGAGCAGTCTCTGAGAGCTATTGTCTGTAAGATAGGTTTACAAAAATAGAAAGAGAAGTTTGTTAGTCATCACCCGTAGGGACATAATCTATGGTGAAGTGATAGGGTGTAGTTTTCTATTGAAGGGATAGGACAGGAGAGTAGTGATATTATTGGGATGGGTGGTGCAGGTTGACAGGTGGGTAGAATGGGAAGGGTGGGTCAGAAGGCCCAGGATACTGGGGGGAGGATTGGGAAAGGGACCAGTTGAACACTAGGGATTTGTGGGTATGAGATTGAAAGTACAGAGGTGGGAATGCTCTTATGGCAATATGACAATAAAGGGACCCTGGTTTTGGATGTTTGTTGGGGGAGCATTCGGGATGGGGTGCATCTGGAGTAGGCTTCAGGAAAGTGTGTGAGTGTTAATCCTGTCATAATGTGTTGTGTTGGGGAGTGGAGACCCAGACGGTGAGTATGAAGTAATTGGCCTCCCATCTTTGGGAGGGTGGATTTGTTCAGAAATAGGCAGTAGTCTCTCAAGAGCAAGGGTGTTTCCTAATAGGGAATGAAAAAGCAGTGTGTCAAGATACCTTGTTGCATGAAACTATGAATCTTGTCATCCATCGAGTCAAGGCAGTGAGTCATTGTGGGCCCCAAGGGGATGGGGTGGGTGGAATAGAATAGATCATACAGGGGGTATTTCATGGTCAGTGGAAATGTTCATCATTATCATACAGTGATGGACACAGAACATGGTAAATATCATCAAAATTTATAACAGGGCATGGTCTAAAATGTAAACCATACTGTAAACCATTCACAACGTTTAGAAGCTATATTTCACTATATGTGTATCAGTTATAACAATGTTACAGGCCACATATAAAAAGGTATTACTATGGGGGAGAGAAAAGGGGGAAGATGTTGGGTATATGAGAGTCTCCTGTATTCTGTGTGTGAGTTTTCTGTAAACTAAAACTTTTTTGAAAACAAAATAATAATAGTGAGACACTGGGGAATGAGAGGGGGAAGGTGTCATGGTACAGACTGGACAGCAGATATTGCAGTGATGAAAGGCAAAAGTACAAAAAAATTTTAAAAATATTTTCCATTTTTTAATATCCCAATCTTTTAATTTAATTTAATTTTTAGTTTTAAAAAATTTTTAATATATTTTTTCTCTTACATTAAACTTATCATTATTTTTTCATTTTCCTAATAATTGTATTCAGCTATTGTAATGGCTTCATCTTTGAAGAAGCTTTGGATCACAGACGGGTTACAAATGGGGTGGGGGAGGATTGTTGGTGTGGGGTGTTACGGATGGTGGATGCATGGGATGAAGTTCTCCTTAGAATATATATAAGGCATATAAAAATGTTCAAATGTTCACAGGGTGTTGACACAGTGGATGGAGAATCACTCAATAAATGAGAGAATTCTGAATTCCCATCTCTGCCACATTCTCTAAGGGAGCAGCAACAGTGTCCCAAGTGCAGGGGCACTGACTGATGGGCCTTTGATATTGATGACTAGCCTTATGAATCTTTGATCTTGTAATTGAAACTTAGCCTATTGTTATGGGGTGCCTAAGGGTTCCCTCCTGAGAGCCTCCTTGTTGCTCAAATATGGCATCTCTCTAAGCCAAACTCAGCATATTAAAACATTACCTTCCTCCCAGCATGGGACATGTCTCCTGGGGATTAGCCTCCCTGGAGCCCAGGGATTGCTAACAAGTGCCAACTGGCAATGCGACTGGAGAAAGACATTGAATAAAAAGGGGGAAAATGTAAAAACAAATGAGTTTTTATGGCAAAGAGACTTCAAAATGAGTTGGCAGGTCTATCCTGATGTAATGCTTATGCACATCTCAGTAGGATCTCATAGAATTCTGAAGTGGATAACATCCCAAATAGTGTGGCTCCTGAGGGCTCTGCAGACACCCAGATCCTATGTCAGTGCTGATAGCTCCAGAGTTTGGTGCCTTGCTAGTGGGCCCTACTTTGGAGTTTGTGCTCCTGAGAGTGATGGAGTTGAACTCAACTATGTCTTCCCTGTACATGGCTCATCTGTCCCTTCTATTCAAACGCATATTTGGTGCTGGAGTTTGTAGGAGTACATTTAGAGACTTGAGTCTTTGGGCTGTCCATGTGCCAGCTGGGCCCAGAACTTTGGTGGATCAGCAAATCCTATTCTACAGCTAATTGGACTCACCCAGGTCAATGGTGGGGAGATGATGCTGCACAACAGCCATCCCAGGGAATAGAAAGAGTCTGCAGCTGCAGGCAGGATAATCCCATCCATTTTCCCCATGGGATATAAAACCCCTCTCAATTGGAGGTATAGTGGACATCACCATTCCAGACTCCTCTGGATGGGGGGAAGTGCTATGGACTAGAGTGGACTTATTTGTGTTATGTTATAGACATATTGTGATTCAAGGAATGGGAGAAATTACAACATTGATGTAGAGCCAGTGGCCACTGGAGGCTCTGGGACCAGGGAGACAGAAAAGCAGTTTTAATATAGGGGCATTTTTGGGACTTGGGAATTGCCCTAAGTTACATTGCAATGACAGATATAGGCCATTTTATATCATCATATAACATGCAGATCTGTATGGGAGAGAATGTGGTCTACATTGTGAACTATGGTCCATGCTTAATGGCAAAACCCCAGGATGTGTTTATCAATTGCAATTAATTTGTCACACTAATGAAGATTGTTTATGTGGGTGGTTTGGGAGGTGGAGCATATGGGAATCCCTCTATTTTGTGTGTAACATTTATGTATTATAAGTATCTTTTTAAAACATAAAAAAATAAATTAAATAAATATATAAACAATAAAAACAACTTAAGAAATTTATATATATATAATTTTATTATTTTAAAAGATACTTAGATTACATAAATGTTACATAAAAAATTTAGTGTATTCCCATATGCCCTGCTCCCTACCCCTCTCACATTTTTCCATGTTAACAGTATCCTTCATTACTTTGGTAAAATATTTTGGAGCATTGCCATTAAGCATGGATTATAGTTTGCATTGTAGTTTCACACTCTTGTGTATAATTTTGTAAGTTATGAAAAGATTAATGATCTTTATCTGTCATTCAGGACAATTCCCAAATCTCAAAAATGCCCCCATATCGCAACTACATTTCCAATCCCCATATAGTCAAAATCTACAATAAGGTGGAAGGGTGTAGTTGTGAAGTGAACGGGCTTAACAGTGGTGCAGTGATGCTATTTGATTGGACAATGCTGGTCTGGGAGGGCCATAGGGTGGGAAATGTGGGTTGGACTGTCCTTGCAATTGGGGGGATGGTTGTGGAGGGAGCGGGTATAATCTTCTTTTTCTTTAAAAATCTTTGCTTGGAAGACCCATGATGGGATACAATTTTGGTTGCTAGCTGAATTGCAAGTAGACCCCAAATAAATGCTTGTTCCTGATCTTAGAAAGAAAGCTTTCAGTCTTTCAAAATTAAATAGGATGTTAGCTGTGGGCTTTTCATATATGCCATTTATCATGTTGAGGATCTTTTCTTCAATTCCTAATATTCTAAGTGTTTTTACTACGAAGGGTCATGAATTTTGTCAAATGCCTTTTCTTCATCACTTGAGGTGTGTTTTTTTTTTTGCCTTAATATTGTTAATATGGTTTATTACATTAATTCACTTTCCTATGATAAACCATTCTTGCATACAAGGGATAAATACTATTTGGTCATGGTGGTATAATTATTTTAATGTGCTATTGGATTCAGTGTGCTGGCATTTTGTTTAGAATCTAAATTAATAACATATATTGTTCTACAATTTTCTTTTCTTGTGGTAAATTCATCTTCTTTACATGAGTTATCTCGGAATCATAGAATGAGTTAGTGTTCCCTCCTCACCAATTTTTTTTTTTTTTGGAATTTTGAGCAGAATTGGAAAAGTCTTCTTACAATGTTTGATAAAATTCCCCTGTGAAGCCATCTTGTCCTGGGCTTTACTTTGATGGAAGGTTTTGGATTACTGATTCAATGACTTTATTAGTAATTATTTTGTGGAGATATTTTATTCCTTCTTAGTAATTATTTTGTGGAGTCAGGATGGGTAGTTGGTGTGTTTCTAAGAATTTGTCCATTTCTAATTTATCTAATTTATTGATTTACATTTGTTCATATTATTTGCTTATAGTCTTTCTGTTTCAGCAGGCTCTGCAGTAATGTCTTCATTTTCATTTCTGATTTTATTTGCATCATCTCTTTTTTTCTTTAATTTTTATATAAATATTTCTCAATTGCGTTGATCTTTTAAAAGAACCAAATTTTGGTTTTGTTGATTCTATCTATTGTATTTTTTTGTTCTCTCCTACATTTGTCTCTGCTTTTTTTATTTCTTTATTCTGGTCTTTTTGTTTAATTTGTTATTGTTTTTTATTTTTTTTCCAATTCTGAGATTGGGTATCTGATTTAAACTATTTTTTCTTTTTAATGTAAGCATTTAGAGCTATAAATTTGTCTCCCTGCACTGCCCTTGCTGTGATCCATACATTTTGGTATGTTGTATTTTCATTTTCATTTATCTCAAGCTATTTCCTGGTTCCTCTTGTGAGTTCCTCTTTAACCCATTGGTTGTTTAAGAACATGTTGCTTAATTTCCACATATTTTTGAATTTTCCATTTCTTCCTCTGTTACTGCTTTCTAGTTTCATTCTGTTGTGGTCAGAGAAGATACATTGCATAATTTCAACATTTTTAAAATTTATTGAGATTTCTTTTTTGACCTAGATCTATCACAGAGAATTATTCATGTGCACTCAAAAAGAATGTGTATTCTTTTGTACGTACGTTAGTGAAGTTTTCTATATATGTCTCTTAGGTCTTATTGGTTCAGTGCATTGCCCAATCGTGTACTACCTTACTCACCTGACTAGATGTTCTATCCATTATTGAAACTGGTGTATTAAGTCACCTACTATTAATATAGAAACATAAATTTCTCTTTCAAATCTCTCAGTACTTGCTTCATATATATTGGGATTCTACAATTAGTTGAATATATATTTATAATGGTTACATCTTCTTGTTGGAATAACCCATTTATCAGTATAAATGTCCTTCTTGTCTCCTGTAACTACTTTTATTGAAAGCCTATGTTGCCTTGTATTAGCACAGCTACTCCAAATTCACTCTTGATTATTACTTGCATGGTACATATTATTCCCATATTTTCACTTTCAACATATGGATTTGTTTGAATTTAAGATGAGTCTCTTGTAGACAACATATAGTGTCAAAAATATAGGGATTTCCATACCCCATTGTCCACACCTCCCACACTCTCCTACATAAACAACATTCTTCATTAGTGTGGAACATTCATTGCAATTGATAAATGCACCCTGGGGCAATGCCAATTAGCATGGACCATGGTTCACATTGTAGCCTATACACTCTACCACACAGTTCTCCATGTTACGGGATGATAGAAAATGGCCTTATCTGTCATTGCAATGTCATTCAGGATGATCTCAAGTCCCAAAAAAGCCCCTTTATTACAACTGCTTTTCCCTCTCCTTGCACCCAGATCCACCAGTAGCCACTGTCTCCATATAATTGTTGTAATTTTTTCCATTGCTAGAATCACGATATGTGTATAGTAGAATATCAGTAAGTCTACTCTAGTACATAGTTGATTCCCAAAGCCTAAGGATTCTGGGATGGTGTTGTCCACTCCACTTCTAATTGAGAGGGAATTTCAATTTCATACATCCTATGGATGGGACTTTATTGCTTGCAGTTGTAGGATATCTAATTTCCTTGGTATGGTGGTTGTCAATACTCACCTCCTTTTTAGTTGTCCTGGGTGAGTCCAATGAACTGGAGAGTAGGTGTTGCAACTCCACTGAGGCTCTGGGCCTTGGATTTACACCTACAAACACCAGAAACAAGAATAGCTTTAAATAGAAGGGACAGAGGAGCCATGGGTACGGAAACCATAACTGAGTCCAAATTTGTCACTCTGAGGATCACACCCCAAAGGTAGGGCCCACTGGCAAGGAGCCAAATTCCAGAGCTTTCTGCCCTGTCCCTAGGACCTGTGTGTCTCCAGAGCACTCAGGATTCCCAATATTTGGGGTAGTATCCACTCTGGCAGTTTATGAGTTCCTGCTGAGTTGTGCATAAGCGTTACCTCTGGGTTGAACTCTGAATCACTTTGATGTCTTTTAGCTATATAAACTCAACTGTCTTTACCTTTTCCCCCTTTTATTTGATATCTTTTTCCAGTTAATTTGCTAGATGGTGTTTGGTAGTAATCCCTCGGTGCCAGGGAGTCTTATCCCCAGGAGTCATGTCCCACACTAGGGGGAAAGGTAATGCATTTATATGCTGTGTTTGACTTAGAAAGAGCCACATTTGAGCAACAAGAAGCCTCTCAGGAGGCAACTCTTAGGTACCCCACAACACTATACTAAGTTTCAATATCAAGAGCAAAGGTGCCTAAGCCTAGTCATCAATATAAAAGGCCCATCAATGGATCATCCTCAAAATCAATTTACATTTAAATTTATTACTGATAATGCAGGACTTTCTCCGGTTGATTTTTTGTATAGACTTTGGAAACCTTACCCCTTTTTTGTCCCTGAATTTTTTCATTAATGACTATTTCTATATTTATTTGTTTTTTGTGTTGTACCATAGTGAGTGCCTTCTCCTTTCAACATGGATATATTATCAAATATTGTCTTTCTGGCTACCATGGTGTTAAAATTTGACATGTTAAATACCTATCATATTGGGATTGGTACCAAATTGACTTCAACTTCATGCACTAATAATTTTCTTAATCTTCTAAATCACACCCCCGTTTATTTCTATTTGTTACAAATTAGAGATTTTTATATTGTATGAACAAAAGCATGGATTATCATTACTTTAATGCATTTGCATTTTAACACCTGCAAGAAGTGAGAAGTCAAATTACATAAAAATACACTACATAATTGCTTGTTTTTTCAATTGTCTTTATGGTTACATTTATTGGAGGTCTCTGTTTCTTTATGCTGCCTTGAGCCACTTTCTAGTGCCCTCTCCTTTCATTCCAGAGAACTCCCTTAGTTTTGATAGTAGGACAGATATGGAGGTGATGAACTCCCTCAGCATTTCTTTATCTGAAAATATCTTAATCTCTTCCTCATTTTGAAAGAAAGTCTCATTGGGTATTAAATTCTTCTTCAGAAGTTGTTTTCTTTCAGTACATCCAGTATTTCAACCCACAGTTTTCTTGCTTCCATCATTTCTGATGGGTAATTGGAACTCAATCTAAGTAGGACTCCCATGTAAGTAACATGCTGCTTTTGTCTTACAACTTTCAGAACTCTCTTTGGTCCTTTGCATTTTAAAGTGTGAGCAGTATATGATGGGATATATTTTTCTTCATGAATTACCTGTTTGGTGTTCTTTTAGCTTATTAGATGTGAAAATTCATGTCTTTTACTGAGTTTGGGCAGTTCTTTGCCACTACTTCTTTGACACTTCTACCTTTCTCTTTCTCTCTTCATAATGCATTTATTGGTGTGCTTCATGGTGTATCATAGCTGTCCTAGGATATTTTTGTTATTAATATTTTTCTTTTCTTTCTGCTACTAAGCCTGGCTCATTTTAAGTATCTTGTCTTCAAGTTCACTGATTCTTTTTCTGCCAGTGCCAATATGCTCTTGAATCCCTCCTGGGAATTTTTTTATTTCAGTATTGTCATTTTCAAATACAGTCAATTTATTTAATTTCTTTTTTAAAATTTCTATCTCTTTACAAACTCTCTTATATTACTCATTCATTGTTTTCTGGTTATCTATAGTTATTTCTCTGTAATTTCCTTCACTTCCTTGAACACATTATGATGGTTTTTTAAAGGCTTTGTTTGATGTTTCCACATTCTTACATTATTTGTTTTTTCTTTTTCTGTTTTTTATCTTTTTGCTTTGGCTGGGCCATCATTTCCTATTTCTTTGTTTGTCTTGTATTCATTTGTTGGCATAGTGCCCATTATAATCGTGTTGGAATAAATAATAGCTGAAAATTTCAAAACACTTTTGTGGGAAATGGATGCACATGTCCAAGAACTGCAGCATAATCCAAATGGTATAAATCCTAACAGGCCTACCCCTAGACATATGCATATCAAATTGTCAAACCCAAAAGACAAGTAGAGAATACCTGAAGCAGCAAGTGGTATAACATATTTGAGGTGCTAAAGAAAAAAAACTGCAAGTCAAGAATTCTGTATCCATTAATTCTGGTATTCAAAAATGAGGGACAGTTCAAAATAATCACAGAAAAACATAAAGTAAGAGGGTGTGTCAACAAAACCTCCACCCTTTAAGAAATACTTTAGGGAGTTCTGCAGTTTGAAAGGAAAGAAAAAAACAGGAGGAGGCTTAGAAGAGAGTGTAGAAAAGAATATTATTAGTAAGAATAACTAAAAAGGTAAAAAGAGAAATTAAAACAAAATATGACATATATTAACCAAAATAAAAACAAAAGAGTAGATGAAGAAAAGAATGGAAAAAATCGAACAGGGTCTCAGGGAAATAAACAACAGCAAGAGACATGCAAACATATGTGACATGGGTGTCCAAGAAGGAGAAGAGAAGGGAAAAGGGACAGAAGGAATATTTGAAAAAATAATGGTAAAAAATTATCCAAACCTATTGTAGGACAGAGATATCCATGTCCAAGAAACACAACATACTCCCATCTGAATAAATTCAAATTGACCAACTCTGAGACACATACTAATCAGAATGTGATACACCAAAGACAAAGAGAAAATTCTGAGAGCAGCAAGAGAAAAGCAATGGATACCATATAAGGTATACCCAATAAGATTAAGTGATTTTTCACCAGAAACCATGAAGGCATGAAGACAGTGGTATGATATATTTAAAAGACTTCAAAAGAAAATCTTCCAGCCAAGAATCTTACATATGCAAGATTGTCTTTCAAAATGAGTGTGAGTTTAGAATATTCACAGATAAACAGAAACTAAGAGAGTTTGTAACCAGGAAACCAGCTTTGCAGGAAATACTAAAGGCTGTGATATAGTCTGAAAAAAAAAAAGACAAGAGAGAGAGGTCAGGAAGAGATTCCAGAAATGAAAATAAGATCAATAAAAGTAACTAAAGTTGTCAAAGCAGTGTTGAAAATAAAATATGATCAACAAAACCCAAATATAAAGGAATAAACTTAACGAATGATGTAAGGCTCTTTATTCAGAAAACTACAACTCATGGTTAAAAGAAATAAAAAAAAGACCTAAATGATTGGAAGAACATTACATGCTCACAGATTGGGAGATTAATATCATTAAGATATCAATTCTACTCATATTGATATATAGATGCAATGCAATCCCGATAAATATTCCATTTTTTAAATAAAAGGGAAACAATTTATCAAAGTTATTTGGAAATGTAAGGGGTCCTGACTAGCCAGAAATACCTTAAAAAGGAAGATCAAAGTTGGAAGACTCTTATTTTCAGACTTTAAATCATATAACCTAGCTACAGTGGTTAAAACTGCAATGTACTGGCATAAAGACAGTAACATAGACCTATGGAACCGAATTGATGTTTCAGAAACAGACCCTCACATCTATCGTCAAGTGAGTTTTGACTAGCCTGTCAAACCCATCGAACTCAGGCAGAAAAGTACACTCAAAAAATGCTGCTTAGAGAATTGAATATCCATCGCCAAAAGAAGCAAAGAGGACCCCTATCTCACACCTTATTTAAAAAAACTAACTCAAAATGGATAAAAAAACTAAATATAAAGGCAAGAACCATAAAGCTTCAGGAAGAAAATATAGGAAAATATATTCAAGACCTGGTGGTAGGTGGTGGATACTTAAAGAAGATAAGAGGAAGATTGAGATGGACTATGGATGTTTAATGTATGTAGAAGTTTTAATTAAATTTACTGTATAAGTGTGGAAATGTAGAGTTGATGGAAACACATTATAATGAGTAACAGCTCTTGTATAAATGGGGGTGTGGCTTAAAACAGTAGTCTAAGGATGTCAATACCAATTAACAGAAAGCTAGAGAATAATCTAGGGCCTGAATAACACAGTAAACCCAGAGGTGGATGAGAATTGTGGTTGATGGTGTAGATGCAAGAGTTTCCTTTGTGAACTAGAGCAGATGTACAACACTACTGCACTGTGGTGGTAATTTGGAGAAGCAGGGGAAAATGCAACTGGAGTGACCTATGAACTGTGATTAACAGTAATAATGTAAGATTCATGGATCTGTACCAAAAACGTACTGTGTTGATAATGGGGGAGTATGGAAAACGTGTGCCAAATATACGCTGTGGACCTGGTAATAATCTGAGGATATTATCTCATAATCTGTAACAAATGTTCCACCCTGGTGTGTTGTGTTGATAGAAGGGTGTGGTTTGGGAATTCCGCACATGTACATCGTTGTTTTGTAAGTTTACATCTTCCATCATAACAACATATTTAAACAATAATAGGGTGGTTTGGAGGGAAAAAACATCGAATTAAGATGAGGGCTATAGCTAGTAGTAAGATTTTTACAATATTCTTTCATAACTTGTAACAAATATCTCACAATGGAAGATGTTGGTGGTGGGTTGATGTATGGGATCCCTGTATGATTTTATGCATGTTTGCTTTGTAAGATCACAACTTTTAATATACACTTGTTTATGTATGTTCATGTAAAAATGATATAAAAATAATAATAATAGGGTAGGTTGGGGGAAGAATGTTTTAGTTAGTAGTAATATTTTGAGGATGCTCTTTAATCATTAGTTAAAAATGTTTCACAACAATGCAATGGTAGGGTGAGTCACAAGAGTATAGTAGGGTGTTATGTATGTTTGTTTTTTATGTTCACAACTATTACTATACATTTGTTGATTATGTATGTTTATGTATGAGTGATATACTTCAATAAATTAAAAAAATAAACAGTACCTTGAAATGAATGAAAATGAGAACTCAATATATTGAAACTTATGTGATGCAGCAAAAGGAGGGCTGAGAGAGAAATTTATAGCCAGAAATACTTATATTAAAAAAGCAGAAAAAGCTAAAAAAACATCAATAAAAAACGAAAATATTAAACTCCTATCCTGGGGAGTGCTTTTACATTCTCAAAGAGATTGGTAAGAACATCTCAAGTACATAGGCAGCACTTAATAAAATAAAATAGATCTGTTCATCAAGCCCTCGATATTAATGCACATAACTATTTACCTTATTCTACAAAATTTGAAACTTAGTGGTTGCAATACTTCTGAGGGGAGGGGAATGAAAGAATTGGTGGAACATTGGGCATTTCTGGGCCATTGGAATTGTTCATCATCTTGCAATGACGGATACAGTCCATTATACATTTTGTCAGAACCTATAAAAGCATATGGTGCAAAACGTAAACCATGGTGTAAACCAAAGATCATGGTTAGTAGCAGTCCTTCTATATTTGTCCATTCATTGTTACAAATATGCCATACTCATGTAGGATATATTGATAAGGGAGGATGTTAGGGGAAGAGGAGGTGGGGTATACAGGAATCCCCTATATTTTCTATGTAACTTTTCTGTAACCTAAAGCTTTTGGAAAAGAAAAAGAAAAATATAAGGTGCAGGGGGAACATACAGAAAAAAAAGAATAAATAAACAATCTACAATTATAAATGGAGATTTCAGTTATCATATAACAATAATGAATAGGAAAATGTAGACAAAAATCATCGAGGAGATTGTAGTCTTTAAAATAACTATTAATGATTGACTTAACTTACATTTATAAAACACTTCATTTTTGTTAAATGTACTCAGAACATTTACTAAGATTTTTTGGTACAGAAAACAAGAAGTCAGGGAGCAGCTATAAATCACTTGTTGAGCACCTGCATCCCAGATAAAAGGCTCCTGATTCAATCCTCAGTACCTCTTGAAAAATAAAGATAGAAAACAAATACAAGTCTCAACTAATTTACAAGGATTTAAATCTTTCAAAATGTGTTCCCTGGCCACTGTGGAATTAAATTAGAAATATCAGAAAGAAAGCAGGAAAATCTTCATATATCTGGAAATTATATAAATGATTTCTAACTATCCCAAAGGGCCAAGGAAAAAACAAAAAGGAATTAAAATATTCTGTTATTTTGAAACAAATGAATTTGAAAACACAGTATATCAGAGTTCCTGGCATGCATGTAATGCAGTGTTTAAAGAAATTTATAAAACTAAGCATCTATATTACAAATGAAATAGGGTTTCAAATCAACAACCTAAGCTTCTGCCTAAAGGAAGTGGAAAAAAAGAGTTCTAACCATAGTGAGAAGAATAAAGAAAATAATAAAGAACAAAATGAAACCCAATGAAACAAAAGAGAGAAAAACAGTAGGAAAAAAAATCAATAAATTGAAAAAAAAATGGTTATTAAAAAATGTCAAGGCATTTAGCAAACCTGTATCCCGATTGATCAACAAAAAATCTAGATGACACAAATTGCCAAGATCAAGAAGGAGAGAGTTGAGATCAATACAAATACTAAAGATATTAAATGGCTAAGAAAAGATAGTATAAACAACTTTATGCTTTTAAATTGAATACAAGAAATTTTAAAAAAACAAAATATTTGGAGGGATGAAAATACCAAAGAAAATATTTGGATGTCAAATAAGCACAGGAAAAGTTTCTAAAGACACAATGACGTTCCATTTCACACCTTTTAAAATGGCTAAATTTAATGATTGACATACCAAGGACTGGTGAGTATGGGGAGCAGCCAGAGTTATCACACACTTTGATGGGAATATTAATAGGTAAAACTATTTTTGGAAAAAAAACCTGAGTCTTGTATCCCCTCAATCTCTCAGAGATGAACATTGCAGTCACAAACATTTCCTGTGTCAGTACAGTGGACTATAAGAAAGGAAATCATGACGCTTTCTCTAGCACAGATGTTTGCTCACGTTAGGAACTTGTATTTACCTGCTCTTAGTTTCCCTATGTGTAAAATGCTGGCAATGAATGCATCATTCCCCTGTCACTGACTGTCCTGCTTGTACTTTTAGAATATCCCATTAAACACTAAATGAGTAAATCCTGGAATTTATTACTGTCTTAATCTCAAAAAAATATATGCTTATGGAAATCAGAAAGTATGCCTTTATTTAAAATTTTAACAATTTCAAGCTGTGTATCTATACAATGGAGTTAAAAATAAATTCAGCATATATCACATATTCAGCCAGGAAACATATTCAGCCAGGAGGAGAAACAATTCACCGGTTTCCAAAGCTTGCACTTCAATTGCTGTGACTCCATTCCTTTGATTTCCTTCTCAGTGTTTTCTGTTTATTTATTGAAATAACAGTAATTCCACAACTGCTTAGATTATTATTTCATCTTCATAAATTCACATTTCCCAAATCATTAGTTGTATTAATAATATTCACTTTCTAATTCTTCCTACCATTCATAGAAGAAAACTTTGTACAATTATAGTTACAACTGTTACTTGTCACACACCGAGTTGCTAATAATAGGAGGGAATAGACTCAAAGCAAATATTTGAATTCAAGTAGAATAGTTTGCATATCTAAAAGAGTCAAGTTTTGATCTGTATTTGCATCACTAAAATTAATCCCAGAGATGTCCAATCTCACATAATTAACTAAAACAGACTGAATTAAAAATTCTAGAACTACATTTTTTATTCCAGTTCTTTTCCTTGCATATTGTTTGTAAATGCCTTCCGAAATAATCAACTCCTACTGGAATTTTGTTTAGATCAATTTATTGTATCCAATATAAAGCCAGGACAAAATCTGGATTACAATGAGTATGTAAAAAAAAAATTAGCCCAGATACATTTGATTTAGGCATTTTAGTCATGAGACTTTCCCCTGGGTCACAATGACTGATTTTTCTGGCTATTCAAAGAGTGTTTTGCAGGATATAAATGTTTGGGCTTTTACTTTGAAGGCATTTGACATTCCATATTCATAATGCTTTTCAGCTTTCCTCAAAAAATTGCCTTTGTCTATTTCCCTGAGACCATTAGATCGGGTTTTTAAATTTATTTCTAAGTATCATTAAAGCTGATTTTCTGAAAAATTATCAACTTGAAACTCATTATTATTCTGTATGGAGTTTATAAACTCCCATTATGATTATTTGGTAGGCAAAGGCACAGCATAACATATTTAAAAAATTTATTTCAAACATCACTCATTTTTTTCATGTTTATGTTTTGGGAGGTCATTCTCTTTTGTCTCCACCCCTCCAGATGGCCCCTACAGCTGTTTGCTCATTGTTTTTGCTCATTTGCACTAATTTCCTGCTTGTGGTTTGTTGCTTATTGTTTACTAGTCTGTTTTTCTTTAGGAGGCACTTGAACCAAATCTGGGGCCTCCCATGTGGGCAGTGGGAACCTAATTGGCTGAGCCACATCCACTCCCTGCTGATTTTGCTTTTTTGCTTGATATCTGCTCATTGTCTAATCATTGTATTTACTCACTGTCTGCTCATTATCTGCTCATTTTTTTCTCACTTTCAGCTCCTTGTTTTTGCTCATTGTCTGCTCATTGTTTTTCCTTGATTTCTGCTCATTGTCTGCTCATAGATTGTATTCTTTAGGAGGCACCAGGAACTGAACCCAGGAGATCCCATGTGGGAAGTGAGTGCTCAATTGCTTAAGCCACATCCACACCTCAACATATTTTTAACATATAAATTTCCCCTAATTCCTTGCTATTTTCATATATTCCTTCCTTTCTTCTTTTATTCATCTATCTGCATTCAAACTTGGAACTGACTTCCAAAGTATTGTGTTGCAAAATAAATAACAAATTTTTATCATGGGCTAACTCTTGTCATGTACCAACTGTACTCATTTAATCTTCATAACAAACAAATCAGAAAGGAAAATAGCTAATTTGAGGGGAAGGGAAGGATTAAGATAATAAAAGGACATGAATTGGGCTTTGGAGATGATGGCAATGCTCTACTTCTTGATTCATGTTGAGGTTACAAGGATATTTCCATTGTAAATTTTTTCACTTCTTTATACGTATTATATTTGTTCATTTAAAGGAGTGAAAATGACTATACAAAATTCTAAAATCATAATCCAAAGCCCTGAAATTACTCAGGATGGATGATTTGATTTGTCTCCAAAGACAAAACATTGGAGACATTCTAGATATTTTTGTCTAAATTATACCCTAAACTCCTAAAATTATTTTTTGGGATATTATTATATTTTTCTTCTAATTTTCTCTTCTATCTATGTTGTGGTTTCACATTTTTTCCTCCTATTAACAGACAAGAATTTCTTCCTTTTATCCTCTACCAACTTTCCTTCAATGTCCTTGCAGATATTCCTGAGCACTAGCTTGTGTCCCTGACTCTGGATCTGTCTAGCCTTAATCCTGTATCCAGGAATGCCATTTGCTTCCATGGATTCTCCTCTCCTCAACATGATAAATTTCCCTATCTTTACATTCTGGCTTCTAAAATATATCAATGTATAAAATGAATAATAAAATGCACTATCTCTCCAGGGAGCTGTAAGCAACATTCATGCATATAATAGGTACACATATTGATTTAAAAAATTGGATACATACATTTATTCAAATTATCATTTTAGTCATTGTCACACTTAAATCTTGAAAAGGATAGAAAAACAAAGAAGAAAAAAGAGCTATTGTACTTCTCTTAGTGATAAATTATGTTTTATAACATTTTAATCTGGTTTCTTTTCATATTAGAAAAAAGTATGTATTTTGTAACTTTATGTCATGAATCCATCAATTTTAACAATTTTATAATTTCCTTTGTACATTAAATTATTAATTGAAACTATCTTACCTTCTCAAACATCAAATTCTTTAATGATTTGAAACAAAAAGTTAATGAAAATTGTTGTCAGTGTTAAATTGGTATCAGTGAGAAGTCTAATTAAACAATGAATAATCTTTTTTCTTATTCATACCAACAATTAAAAGGGGATCACTTTAGCTAGATTGAATTCATTAGGAAAGTCTCTCAAAAGTTGTAATAGAGTATGAGAAATCAATGTAAATATGTTATCAGTCAAATGTGAAGAATGACTTAATTAATATAGAACAAGAGGGGAGTGGATGTAGCTTAAGTTGTTGAGCACCTATGTACTAAGTCCTGGGTTCAATCTCTGGTACTTCCTGTATATAGATCAGGAGCACATAGGTTCAATGGTCCTGAAAGGAGAAGTTTCTGTGTAAATGTTGCAGTGAGATATCAGTTTAAAAAAATGCTTAAATGGGTTTATTCACAAAACATTCTTTGGATAGTTTGGATGTTGATAAAATATGAGCCACTCAGAAGAAAATTAAGCATTGTTTTGCATAGTGCAGGGGATGCCTTAAAGGTAAACACCAATTTTAGTAGTTTGGTTGTCTTTCTTATGATTCATGGTATCCCAAAGGGCATGGTTTCTTATATTTAGATCCCTTCTTCAAGCAGATGTTGAGATTTCTGGCAAAATGGTGATAAAGTGAGGAGGCAGAGTATGACTTTCTCACAAGAAGGGAGTGGAGACAGGGCAAGACCTGTCTGAAGGAGCTGCTTTGGATATAAATGGAATGGGAAGGTGCTCTGAGTTATCTAGGAGAGTACAGGGAAGATAAGAAAGGCCAAAGAAAAACCATGAATTGCTCACACTTTGGCTGGAAGTGGCACATATACCCCACTCTACAGATAAATATCTTAGGAGGAGCCCCTGACCCACTGCTCCAAATGGAGTATGAGGTCAAATTCCCAGGGAAGAAGAAAAGTCTGGGAGTGTGGACAGTGATTTCTTTATGGTGACTTTGGTCAGCTGAACCTCCTTTTAATCTCAGAAGTGACCCCAATCTGATGGGGAGATGGAAGGGGGATCCCCTCAGGAAGGTTGTCATGCCCAGCCACCCAGATAAAGAGAGGAATTAAATTAGAAAGTGTGCAGGTTCAGACAGACATTTAATCAGAGGGAATCTGGCAAACTGTTAGGAATCTAATCTGCTTGAGGGAAAGGTGAAGGATAGATTTCTGAAAGGCTAACAAACCTAAGGAGGCAGATTAGCTCATTGGAGCAATTCTAGCCTTGCATATAAGAGGTCCCTGGTTCAATTCTCAGGAGTTCTTAAAGAAGTGATCCACTGGGTTATCAGGCATCCAGCAGATACTTTATGACAAAGAACATATAGATATTCTTTTTATATTAGCTTTTCTTGATCTCTTATTTTAGTTTAAGCAAGTTTCCTTTTCTTTTTCTTTATTTTTCCACTTATTTTACTCACTAAAGGCCAGTTCAAAGACTATAGAGGGCAGGCTGCAGGGTAATTGATTGAAGAACACCATAAGCCTGACAACGTCCTTAGTGGAATAAGAGGGAAGACATTTTTCCTTCGGTATTTGTCTTTTGCTTTTTTGTGTGTGATCTTTTTTCTTTCTTTCCCCTTTTTTAAATTAATTGCTACTGATTGTTTCTTATTTGTTGTGCCTCCCATTTGTTTCCATATTTTTTCTTTTAATGCTTTTTTCTATTTGTTACTTTCTTTCATTTTCTGCTTTCTATTTCTTATTTTCCTTCTTTTTTGTATCTTCTGTTTTCTGTTGTTTTCTTTCATTCCACCTTTTTTTTGTTTGGTCTTCCATTTTTCTTGTGTTTTTTTTTTCTTTTCTCCATTTTATCTTCTTTCTTCTTGTCTTCTTTCTTTTCCTTTCTTCTCATCATTAAAACATTTTAATTCATTCCACATATTTTCATTACTTTGTTTCTTGTCTCATTGTCTCTATTCCACTTTTTTCTTATTTCTCTGTTCTTCTTAATCGTGTTGATTATTCATTTTCCTAGGTCTTGTATGGTTACTCTTGTAACTTTTACAATTATTATTACTATTATTTTTTTACTCTTCCTATCTCTTTCCTTTTCTCTAGTCCTAATTCTTTTTTTCAAGGGACCATATAGAACAGCAATGAAATAGAATAAGAGGAATGAAGTTTTGAAGTGAAACCATACCATACACACACAAAACAAAAAACAAAATAAAACCATAGAGTAGAAAGAAGATAATCAACTGAATAAACCTATCAATAGAAACTGACACCTAGGCACCAAAAAAAAATTACAGCCCATCCTAAGAAACAGGAAGACAAAGCCCAGTCCTATGAACACAATAAGAAACAGGAGGAGAGCCTAAAAATGGAACAACAAATCAGAGATATCCAAACAAATATCATGAATCTATTTAATGTAGTGAAGGAAGAGATTAAGGATATTAAGAAGACATTGGGAGGATATAATGAAGAAACTTTAAACATATATAAAAACATAACAGATATGATGGTGATGAATGGCAAAATGCAAGAAATCAAGGATATAGTGCAAGAATACAACAGCCAATTTGAACAAGCATAGGAAAGCATCAGCAATGTGGAAGACAGTACAACTGAAATCTGACAGATGATAGTAGAAGAGATAGATAAAAGGATAGAAAAAATCCATAAGGGACTTAGGGATTTGATTGACAACATTAAATACATAAACATATTCATTATAGGCATCCCAGAGGGAGAAAAAAAGGGAAAGGGGACAGAATGTGTGTTGGAGGAAATAATGCCTGAAAATTTTCCAACCCTATTGAGGGGCGTGAATATGTACATGTCCAGGAAGCAGAGCACACCACAAATAATATAAATCCTAACAGGACTTCTCTAAGACATATATGTCTCAAAATGTGCAATGCTCAAGACAAAGAGAGAATACTGAATGCAATAAGAAGAAAGAGATCCATCACATTCAAGGGAAGCTTGATAAGATTAATTGCTGAATCCTCATCTGAAATCATGTAGGCAAGAAGGCAGAGGTATGATGTAGTTAAGGTGCTAAAAGAAAAAACGCCCAGACAAGAATTTTCTGTTCAACAAAGGTGGCATTCCAAAATGAGGGAGAGTTTAAAATATTCACTTTAAAAAAAAGTAAGATAATTTTTCAATAAGAAACTGATGTTCAAGAAAAACTAAAATGTGTTCTGCAAGCCAAAAGGAAAAAAAAAAGAGAGAGAGAGTTGGAGGAGACTGTAAGAACAACTAAAAAGATAAAAAGAGAAATAAAAACAACATGCAGCATACATAATCCTAAAGAAATATGGCTAATGTAAACAATTTTTGGCAGTAATAACATTGAATGTTAATGGATTAAACTCTCCAAAAAAGGGACACAGACTGGTAGAATGGATAAGGAAATATTACCCATCTATATGCTTTCTACAAAAAAACCACCTTAGACCCAGGACAACAAGGAAACAGAAAGTGAATAGTTTGGAAACAATTTTACATGTAAACAATAACAAAAAAGGTGGGAGTAGCTATACTAACATTAGACAAAATAGAGTTTAATGCAAAACTACTGTAAGAGACAAAGAAGGCCAGTATACATTAATAAAAGGGGAAATCTAACAAGAAGAAAGAAGAATCACATATATTTATGCATCTAACTAAGGCAACTCAAAATACATGAGGCAAACATTGGAAAAACTACATGGAGAAATAAATGCCTCTAAAATTATAGTAGGAGAGTTCAGTATAGAAAAAAAATTACATGATCATCTAAATAGATGCAGGAAAAGCATTCAACAAAGTACGGATTCCATTTGTGATAAAAGCTCTTCAAAAGGTAGGAATAAAAAGATACTTCCTCAACATTATAAAACGGTATATATGAAAAACCCACACCTAACATCATATTCAATGGTG
Organism: Cabassous unicinctus; assembly: GCA_029593785.1. NCBI lineage: Eukaryota > Metazoa > Chordata > Mammalia > Cingulata > Chlamyphoridae > Cabassous > Cabassous unicinctus. Next base: position 9,331 of record JAQZBX010008924.1, on the reverse strand, counting down.
AAATCCTAAAATCTTTCCCTCTGAGATCTGGCAAAAGACAAGGATGCCCTCTGATACCACTTTTATTTAAAATTGTCTTAGAAGGGCTTGCTCAAGCACTTATGTAAGAAAAAGATATTAAAGGCATCCAAATTGGAAAGGAAGAAGGAAAATATCACTATTTGCAGATGACATAATCCTCTACTTGAAAGCCCTGAGAAATCTAAAACCAAGCTTCTAGAGCTTATAAATAAGTTCAGTAAATTGTGAGTTTTAAGATCAATGTGCAAATATGAGTCGCATTTCTGTATGCCAATAATGAGCAATCTAAGGAGGAAATCAAGAAAAAAAATCCATTTACAATAGCAAAAATAAAGTAAAATACACAGGCATTAACTTAAAAATGTAAGTGACTTTTAGGCAAAAAAAATCCTGCATAACCCTGTTAAAGTAAATCTAAGTATATCAAAATAAATGGAAGAATATTCCCTGTTAATAGATAGGAAGAATAAAGATCATTTAGATGTCTATACTACCCAAACAGATTTACAAATTTAATGTAAACTCAATAAAACTTATCACAGAATTTTTTTTGCTGATTTAGAAAAGCTAACTATGAAATTCATTTGAAAGGGCAAGGGGCCCCAAATAGTCAGACATTTTGGGGAAGAGAAATGAAATCAGAGGAATAACACTATCTGAATATAAAAAATACTACAAAGCTACAGTGGACAAAATGGCATGGTATTGTTACAAGGATAGACATACAGACCAATGGAACCAAATTGATAGTTCTGATATAGATCCCCACATATACTGTCAAGTGATATTCCACAAGGTCTCCAAACCCTCTCAACTGTGTGACAATTGCCTCTTCAACAAATGGTGCTTGGTGAAATGGATATCCATATCCAAAGATTGAGAGAAGATTACCACCTCACACCTTATACAAAAGTTAACTCAAAATGGATCAAAGATCTAAATAAAAGAGTGAAGACCATAAAGATCTTGGATGGTAATGTAGAGAAGCATTTAAAGGATCTTGTATTAAGGAATTGTTTCATGAACTTTCTACCTAAACCACGAGCAATGAAAGAAAAATGTGATAAATGGGATCACTTCAAAATTAAATACTTTTGCACTACAAAGGATTTTGTCAAGAATGTAAAAAGCCAGCCTAATCAATGGGAGAAAATATTTGGCAACCATATATCTAATAGCAGCCTAATATCGAGCATATATAAAGAAATCCTACACCTTGAAAATAAAAAGACAAACAAACCATTTTAAAAATGGGCAAGAAATTTGAATAGACACTTCTTCAAAAAAGAAATACAAATTACTAAATAGTACATGTAATGATGATGAGCTTCACTAGCTATTTAAGAAATATAAATCAAAACCACTAGGAGATATCATTTTCGCCCCTTAGTCTCACAGCTATCAAAAAGAAAAAAAACGAAGACTGCAACTGTTGGAAGGAATATGGAGGAATGGGAGCCTCTGTCTACCACTGGAGGGAATGTACATTGGTGCAACCATTGTGGAAGAAAGTTTGGAGGTTCCTCAGGAAGCTAACTATAAAACTGCCATATGATCCAGCAATCCCACTCCTGGGTATATACCCAGAAGAATTGAAAGAAGGGACATGAACAGGAATATGCCCACCAAAGTTCATAGCAGCATTATATACTATTGCTAAAAGTTGGAAACAACCCAAGTGTCCATCAACAGATGAATGAATAAACAAATTTTGGTATATACAAACTATGGAATATTACACAGCTGTAAGAATGTATGCTGTATAAACACATGGGATAACATGCATGAATCTTGAAGACCCTTTGTTGAGTGAAGGAAGCCAGGCACTAAAGGACAAATATAACAGGATCTCACTGATACGAATTAAACAAATTAAGCAGAGTCACATAGCTAGAGTCTGGAAGATAGGTTTACAGGGGACAGAATGGGAGAAGAAATTAGTGAGTAAATGCCATTATGGGTAAAATCTATGATAAAGTGGAAAGGTGATATTGTGCATTGGAACGGCATAACAGTGGTGCAGTTATTACGTTAGGCTGGGTGGTACCAGTCTTTAAATATGGTAGAGTGGGGAGGTTGGGTTGGACTGTCCATTGAACTGTGAGGAGTGTACGGGGTGGGAGCACATGAACTATGGGGATTTGCAAGTATGTGGTTGAAACTACAACAGTGGGACTGCTCTTTTGGCAAATATGCTGGGGTGGGTGGTTACTGGTTTAAAGTGTTGGATATGGGGGGCATGCAGGATAGGGAACACCGGGGCAGTCTTAAGGAGTTTGCAGTGTTTATTTGTCATGGTGTGCTGTATCAGTGGGTGAACACTCACATAATGACCAGGAAGGTGTTGGACTCCCATCTTTGGGAGTTCTACTATGATCTCAAACAGAGGGGAAAGCATCTCTTGAGAGCATAGGCAGTTCCTAATAGTGGAGGAGAGGTCAGTATTTCAAGCCCTCAATATTGATGCAAGTAACTATGAATCTTGTCCTTCAGTGAGTTAATCTTGGCAGTTACGATGGATCCCAAGGGGAATGGGAGGGAGGAATAGAATAGATGGAACATGGGGCATTTTTGGCAGTGTGGAATTGTTCTACATAATCTTGCAATAATGGATAAAGAACATGTTAAACTTCATCAAAATCTATAAAAGTGTATGGTCCAAAATGTAAACCACAATGTAAATCATTGACAATATAAATATTAATTTATTAAAATATTAATTGTTAATATCAATCTTTCAATATTTGTACATCTATTTTAACCAATGTACCATCCACATGTAACATCTTATTAGCAGGGGAAAGATAAAAAGGGAGAGGATATTGGGTATATGGGAATCACCTATATAGTCTACAAGACTTTTCTATAACCTAAAGCTTCTTTGAAGACAAAATGAATAAAATAAGACACTGGAAAAATAAACAGAAGAAAATGTCACTGTACATACAAGATAACAGATCTTAGTGTGATGAAAGATAATGTAAAAAAACTTTTTTGAATTTTATATATTTTTATTTTTTATTATTTCAAACTTTTTAAAAACTTGTATTTTATTCATTATTTTTTAAATTATTATTATATCATTTTCCTATTAATTGTATTCATTTATTTTGATGTCTTCAATTGTGAAGAAGTTATGGATCACAGAAGGGTTACAACTGTGCCATGGGAGGTTCATTGGTGTGTGGTATCAGATATTGGGAATGCATGGGAGGAGGTTCACCTGGGGCATTCCTATATGGAATGTGAATGTGGGCAAGGGTTCATGGGTCATCATCACAGTGGGAAGGAGTTCACATAATAACCAAAATATATTAAATTCCCATCCTGGGGTGCTCTGCCACATTATCTAATGGGACATCAAGAATCCCCTGGGGATAGGGACAGTGAATACTGAAGGAGGATGGACAATATATTTGACCTTAATAGTGATGACTGTACCTATGAACCTTTACTTTTGAAATTGAAACTTACCCTAGTATAAGAGGATGCTTAACAGATACCACCTGAGGGCCCCCCCTGTTGCTCAAATGTGGCGTCTCTTTAAGCTAAATTCAACATATGAATGCATTACCTTCCTCCTAGTGTGGGACAGGACTCATGGATTGAGACTCCCTGGCACCTAGGGATTAATATGCAGCACCAACTAGCAATACAATTATTAAAATACCTTGACCAAAAGAGGCAAAGAGTAACATCAAATGAATTTATATGAATAAGTCTTCAAAGTGTGTTGGGAGGACATTTCAGAGGTTGTGCTTATGTATGTCTAAGTGGCTTTCCTTGACTGCCACAGTAAATGCTGCCTCTGATAGTGGCACCTGAGAGTTCTGGAGATATCCAGACTCTGTAGTCAGGGCAGATAGCTCAGGACTTTGGTGCCTTGCCAGTGCGTTCTACTTTAGAATTTATGCTCCCCAGTGTGACAGAGTGGGACTCAGTTGAGAATTCTCTACACATGGCCCATCTGCCCTTCTGTTTGAACCTATAAAGTTAGTACTAGATTTGATAGGTGTATGTACAAGACACTTAAATCTTTGAGCTGCCCATGTACAAGTTGGGTCCTGAATCTCAACAGATTTGTAACACTTACTATCCAGTTCATTAGACTCCCCCAGCAAAATTTACAAGGAGTTGATGATGGACAACGACCGTCTCAAGGAACAGAGTATGCAACTGCAAACAAGGTAGTCCCATCCATCTGCTCAATGGAATCTAAGCCTCCTCTTGTTTAGAGGTGGAGTGGGCAACACTATCCCAGAATCCTCAGTATTGGGGAATGAAGATGGACTAGAGTAGACTTAATGCTTTTCTACTATAGACTTATTGTGATTCTAGCAATAGAGGAAATTTTATAATTGATATGGAGCCATTGGCCACTGGAGGCTCTGAGGCGAGGGAGAGTGAAAATAGGTGTAATTTGGGGGCATTTTCAGACGTGGGACTTGTCCTGAATGACACTGAAATGAGAGATATAGGTCATTATATATCTTGCATAACTTACAAGAATGTGTGGGAGAGTTTAAACTACAATATAAACTATAATCCATGTTTAATGGCAATACTACAAAATGTGTTAATCAGTTTAAACAAATGTACCACACTAATGAAAGATGTACTTAATGTGGGAAAATGTGGGAGGGCCTACGGAGTGGGACATATGGGAATCCCTTATATTTTTTATGTAACATTTATGTAATCTAAGTATCTTTTTAAAAAAAATATATATATATATAAAATAAACAAAAACATAGATGTTGAAGAAGACATTGCCATCAACAAAGAGACATATCCAGGTAAAAATAGTGAAATCATTTTATTGTTTCTGAATTAAAATTTTAATGACCTAAGTAATAATTATCTCGTGTAACTTCACTAACAATCAATATTTGTTCACATGCAAAGTCAATTTTTATCTCATATTTAAGTTATATTCATAACATTTCTTCTCAGTTTATATTAACAATTGTAAAATATAAGACTCAGAGCTGTATTGATTTGGTCAGCCATACCGTAAACAAATGGAAGCATGGAATTTAAATTAAGATATACTCCTTCTTGCTTTGATGCTCATTCTTTCTCCCCAGTGTGGCCTTTGAGCATGGAAATAACATACATCACTCTTTCATATTTTGACTTCCTCTGATGTGATTTTTTAAGAAAACATTTAATCAATGTTAAGTACATATTATAATACAAGGAAACATGAAGATAGCTTTTTTTTCACTGTATAATTGTAAGGCAATTGGACTAGGGATAATATTTATATTCATAATATTTGTCTTTTCAAACCTGTAGATCACTGCATTGCCACCTAAGACTTGCTATATTAGAGTAGTGGTTTAACCATGCACATTATTCATTTATTTATTAAAACACAACCAAGTGACATTTTATGTAATTTCTCATTTACTATAAATCTGCTAAAATTTGCCTTACACTTTCTTTTCTCTCCATTTCATTCTCCTTCATTGTATGATGATGTTAAAATTATTTTTTAAATTACCTTTATACTTTTCAAATACCTCCCTTACTAATATTACAGTTTCCCATTTTCTTACTGTTGTCAAATCCTTTTCATGGAGATCCCATTTATTTTCATCCTCTTTAGTCTCTCAGAAATTTTTACTTCATAATATGAACAAATCTACCATGTTTTTTTTAATTAATAACATATAAATTTGTTTCTTTTCTCTCAAAAGTAAGGAAAATATATACAAAATAAATATGCTCAAGGAAAAATTCTTTAACATCATTGCCCTTGCCCATATTCCTTACCCAATTTAAGGTGATTGAACTAATTTATCACATCAATATATCAGGGAAAGTTGAAAATAGCTTTTTTCCCCAAATGCAGAGATTTATAGCTATTGACTTAGTAGAAAGGGATACGATTAAATTTCTCACCCTGCCTTTCCACATTCTGAATAAATGTAATATAGTTAACACCACAACAGAAATATCAACTGTCAATATGACTTTCATATACTTATTTCCTCCTGCTTACAACATTTTTTCTTGGGGGATGGGGTGGGATGAGAGGTCTGGAACACTCAGAGGAAAAGTATGGCCATTCCATTTTCATTGCACTTTAAATCATATTCTACTATGCAGGCTACTTTATTAAATATTTATTTCATTATCTTCATTTGAAATTTAATTGAATATTCTTTCAGAAAATAAACCTAAATTATATACATATATAAAACCACTTTTAATCCAATCTCTAAATAATATCAATAAATGCCTGCTTGCCATATATTATGAACAGAACCAAAATATCATTAAAATACACCTTCAGCCTCAGAAGTGACCACTCAATATAACAGTGACACTTTCTTTAGCTAAGAATATTTTCAATACACAAATGCCCCTATGAAATCAAATTCCCACATGTGAAATTATCACATTAGTGATAAATCACCACCACAGTCTTTCTACCTTTATGAAGTGAGGTACTTGATTACAATGATCTAATAGCTAATAGAACTTTCTAATTCCAACTCTCTTTTTACTCTTGTATAAAGCAGTTTAGCATAGTGAGTATGGAAAATCAATTACATTTTTCTTCTGATAATATCTTTTGACACCATACCTTTTTCATGATGTTTTCCATCTCTATATTTCTCAGAGTATAGATTCTAGGATTGAATGTAGGTGCAATGGTGGTGTAAAATAGTGCAAATATTTTACCCTCAAGGAAAGAGGTAGGTGGTTTAAGGTAGGCAAAGTTTGAAGGCACAAAAATTAAGGCTTCCACAGTGATATGAGAACAAATTTAGAGAGATCTTTGTGAATTCCCTCAGCTGAGTTATTTCTTAAGGTGAATAATGTATGACATATTAATAAGAACCAAACAAGGTGACAGAGGTTGCCAAAGCACCCATTCCTGTGATGGCAACCACAGTGATACCATTGATACAGGTATCTGGTCAAGCAAATTTCAAATAAGGGAAAATATCACAATTGAAGTTATTAAATTCATTGGGACCAAAAAATGGCAACCAGATTATGATAGAAAATTGACAACAAGAGTGGACAAGCCCAAGTAGCTAAGGCTAAAAGATTGCATCTCATATTATTCAGGATAAACATATAGAAGAGAGATTTGAATTGGCCATTCCAAACAAGTGCATGGAAATGATCCCTCACATCCAATCACAATGGGAGATGGTTTTGGGTCCCACTATCATGTTTCCAATTAGTTTGGGTGAACACTAGAGGTATAGCAGGTGGTCAGAGAGAATAAATGGATGGGAAAATAGTTCATGGGTTGTTGAAACAGAAGTCTTCATCAAATGGAGACAAGGCTCAAAAGATTTCCTACCAAGATGGCAAATTAAAATAAGAAGCAAAAAGCAAAATATTTATGTTTGCTGTCATAAGCATCCAAAGAATCAATACTGAAATGTTCCTCTGAACTTCCATACACAGTATTTATTCTAAGAATGCACCAATAACTTAGATCCTGAGGAAAAACAGAAAACCTGCATTTAGAAGAAAATATTTACAGGATGATCATAATCATATTAAAATTCTCAACAGATCATTCAGGCAAAATCATAAATTATTATTACTCAAACAATAATTAAATAACTAATAACAATATATATTGTTAAATATATACTGAATGTATTTGCTCTTGTGTATCATAGCTGATTTTTCTAATAATTTTTAATTTTCAAAATACACTTTTATATTGATGACACTAAAGTTGCACTATATTCAGTTTTGAAAATATGATGTCTTCCAAAAATAAATGTTCTATTATTGTTTATAATTTTTATATAGCAATGAATATAAATTTAAAAATGCAAGGAATTCATTTTAAGGTTAATTTTCAAATTCATCCCTTATTCATAACAGAGTGTTCTTTTTATGTCATGTTCCATTCCCCCAGCATCTTATGGAACACCCCTCTGAAATTTCTGCCTGCATATAATCAAGAAATGCAGTTGCATTTTTTAAAAAAATGCCAAATTTTTGAGCTGCTTGACTTGCCTTGGGGTTATGATCCTTGAAATGGGAAAGAAGCCTGCAAAGTACACTTTGGGAAGCTAATCTGGCTGTGTTACATGATAAACTAAAAGGAAAATTCATTCAGAAAGCATTAGGATTTTTGTCAATGACTGATAATTTAGAATAGTAATTAGGAAAAGTACTTATATCTTCTGTGTACAGTTCAGTGAGAAAGAGCCTTTATGGATCCAAAAATGTTGCAAATAACTTTAAAACTACTAATTGAAATGCACAAGTAGGTGGATGAGAATTAAATAATGTGGATAATAAACCATGGTCATTAAAGATCTGCCTATACATCAGTATAATTTTGATTATGTAGAGAGAACATCAGCCATCTGGATGTTTCCAATATTCTTTTTTTTTAATTCTTTTTTTTTTATTTGTTAAATGATATATAAATACATATGCATATATGTGCATTTGTTTGCATAAATATTATTTGTTATATATATATATATTTTTAAAGGTGCCTAGATTACCTAAATATTACTCAGAAATTGCAGGGATTCCCATGTTTCCCACCACCCAAACCTCCAACAACATCCCACACAACCAGGCCTCATCCATGTGGTACAACACCCGCAATGGATATACACATCCTGGGGCCTTGCCACCAAGCATAGACCACAGTTCACCTCACAGACCACACTTTCTTCCACCAAGTTCTGCATGGTATATTCTCATGGAAAATGGCGAACATCCGTTGCCGCTTCGCCACTCAGGACAACCCCCAAACTCCCCAAAAAGCCCGAGTATTTCAACTGCCCCTCCTCTCCCTGCCCCAAAAATGTCCAGTGGCCACTGGCTCCACCTCACTGCTACAATTTCTTCCATTGCTTGAATCACAATATGTCTACAACAGAACACCACCAAGTCGACTCTAGTCCACAGCTCCTCTCCCAATCCTGAGGGGACTTGGAAGGTGATGTCCACTCCACCTCCAAGTGAGAGAGGGCTTATATTCCATGGATATAGTGGATGGGATTATCTTGCCTTCACCTGCAGGCCCTCTCCATTCTCTGGGATGGCTGTTGCCCATCGTCGTCTCCACACCAGGTAACTTGGCTGAGTCCATTGAGCTGTAGGGTTGGAGTTGCAGCTCCACTGAGATTCCAGGCACAGCTGGCACATAGGTGGGCCAGAGGATACAGTCTCTGGAAGTACACCTAAAAACTCCTGCATCACATATAGGTTTGAGTAGAAGGGACTGATGGACCATGTGCAGGGATGACTTGTTTGAGTCCAACTCTGTCACTCTCAGGAGCACAGATGCCAATGAAGAGCCCAC
>JAQZBX010008923.1:0-47132 GCA_029593785.1 Cabassous unicinctus | reverse complement strand
GGGGAGCACAAACTCATGAGCTGTCTGCCTTGACCATAGTGCCTGGGTGGCTCCAGAGACCTCAGGAGCCCCACTCTTTGGGGTAGTATCTAATTTGGCAATCAATAAGATCCTGCTGAGATGTGCATAAGTGTAACTTCTGGAATGACCTTCCAACTCACTTTGAAATCTCTTAGCCATATAAACTCATTTGTCTTTATCTTTTCCCTCTTTTGGTCAAGGTCTTTTTCCATGTATTGCTAGTTGGTGCTTGGTATTAATCCCTTGGTGCCAGGGAGGCTCATCCCTGGGAGTCATATCCCATGCTGGGGGTAAGTTATAGCATTTATATGTTAAGTTCAGGTTAGAGAGAGGCCACATTTGAACAACAAAGAGGCTTTCAGGAGATAATGCTTAGGCACTCTATAATACTAGGCTAAGTTTCCATTTCAAGAGTAAAGATTCATCAATATCAAGGGCCCATCACTGTACCATCCTCCTTCACTAGCTATTGCCTCTGTACTTGGGGGGGTTGTGCTGTTTCATTAGAAAATGTGGCAGAGGTCCTCAAGATGAGAATTCAACATTCTTTCAGTTATTGTGTGGATCTTCACCCATTGTGACAATACCCCATGAACATTTGAATACATTTGTATGCCTTATATGTATGCCTAAGTGAACCTTCTCCTATGTATGCCCCATCACTGACACCCCACACAAATTGTCCTCCCCTGCCACAATTGTAACACTCCTGTGATCCAAAACTTCTTCAAAAAATGAAGCCAATAAAATAGCCAAATGCAATTAATAAGAAAATGAAATAATAATGATTGCTTTAAAAATAAGAAATAAAATACAAAAAAATTTTGAAAGAAAAATTGGGGATAATAAAAAGTAATGAAAGAATACAATTTTTTTTGACATTTTGCCTTTAATCACTGTAAGATCTGTTGTCTGTATGTACAATAACATTTTTTTCCATTTATTCCCCCAATGACTTACTTTTTTCATTTTGTCTTCAAAGAAGTTTTAGGTCACAGCAAAGTCATGCACAGAATATAGTCGACTCCCATATATCCAACATTCTCCCCCTTTTTCCCCTTCCCCTATGAATAACATTTTATATGTGGATGGTTCATTTGTTACAACTGATGTACAAATATTGAAACATAGCTACCAACCACGGTAAATGATTTACGTCATGATTTATATTTTAGACCATATACTTTTATAATTTTTGATGAAACTTAACATAGCCTGTATCCATCATTGAAAGATCATGTAGAACACTTCCATCACCCTCAAAATGCCACCTGTTCAATCTATTCTATTCCTCCCTCCCCCTTCCCTCAGTACCCATGGCAAACACCAGGCTTCACTTTTTGCCGGGCCAGATTCATAGTTACTTGCAACAACACTAAGGGCTTGATACACTGGTCTATCATCCCATATTGGGCACTGCCTATGCTCTGAAGAGACTCCCACTCCTCTATATAAGAACATATTGGGCCTCCCCAGGATGGGAGTCCTATGCCTTCCTGATCATTATGTGAGTCTCTACCCACTGACATAATACATTGTATTAGTCAGGATTCTTTTGGGAAACAGAATCAGCAAGAGATATGTGTAAATACTATGGGATTTGTAAGATTCTCTCATATGACCTTGGGGATGCACAACTCCAGGTTCTGCAGGGAGGCTGCAAACCATGGGCTCTGATGAAAATCCACTGAATGTCCTTGATGATTTTCTGCAAGACGTTGACTGTCCACAGATGAGCTGGGAAATTCTCTCTGAATGCTGGAATCACTTCCCCTTTTAAGGCATTCAACTAATTAGATAAAACATCACTCATTGCTGATAGCTGATTACATCTGTGATCAACCTGGGAGATTGCCAGTAAATTCACTGATGACTAAAGCCCATAAATGTCCTTATATTACAATTAGCCCAGTGCTTGCTTGACCAAACACTGGGCACAATTACCTGGCCGAGTGGACACATTAGCATAACCATCACATACACTATGTCAAGATGAATACTCATACACTCCCTCAAAGCCTGCTCCAGGTGTGCCCTGTCCCAAATGCCCCCCACATCTATGCCCTAAACCAGTCAACGCTACCTTGCCCTATTGTTATGGTGAATTGGTTTTTAAAAAGCCTGATAATTCCATTCATTTGGGAAAGAATAGTATCTTCAACAAACCAAAGGGTGCTGCTGGGAGAACAGGATATCCATGTGCAAAAGAATGAAGGAGGACCCCTATCTCACACAATATAAGAAAAAATAATTCAAAATGTGTTGAAGACTTAAATATAAGAACCAGTACTATACAATTTCTAGAACAAAATGTAAGGAAGCCTCTATAGGATTTTATGTTAAGCAACAGTTTCTTAGACTTTATACCCAAAGCACAAGCAAAAAAAGAAAAAATAGATAAGTGGGACCTCATCAAAATTACAAATTTTATTGCATCAAATGACTGTATCACAAAAGTGAAAAGACAGCCTATTCGATGGAATAAAAATTCGGAAACCACATATCTGATAAGGATTTAATATAAAGAATATATAAAGAAGTCCTACAACTCAACAATAAAAAGACAACTAACCCAACTACCTCAAAAGGATTGTATAAATATTTCTCCAAAAAGAATATATAAATGGCTAAAAAGCACATGAAAAGATGCTCAACATCATTAACTATAGGGTAATGCAAACCAAAACCACAAAGAGATATCATTTTACATGCAGTTGAATGGCCTATTAAAAAAATACTACAAGTGTTAGAGAGGATGAGGAGAAATAGGAACACTCATTAATTGCTGGTGGAAATATAAAATGGTACAGCCACTGTGGAGGACAGTTTTCCAGTTCCTCAGGAAGCTAAATATAGAATTACCATATGACTCAGCAATCCCTCTAATATACATGCACCCAGAAGAACTGAAAATATGGATTCAAACATATATTTGAAATCTGAAATTCAAAGCAGCAATATTCACAATAGCCAAAAGACAGAAGCAACCCAAGTGCCCATCAGTAGATGAATGGATAAATAAATGTGGTATATATATATATATATAGAATATAGAATGAAGTCCTGATGCATGTGACAACATGGATAAACCCTGAAAACTTTATGCTGAGTGAAATAAGCCAGACACAGCTAGGCAAATATTATATGACTTCACTGATGTGACCTAATTATAATAAGCAAAGTCATTGAGTTGGAATCTAGATTATAGGTTACCAGAGGATAGATTGGGGTTTAGAAAGCAAGGAGTTGATGCTTAACTTGTACAGGGTTTCTATTTAGGTTGATGGCTAAGTTTGGAAATGGATGGTGGTGGTGGCAACACAATATTATAAGTGTAAATAACAGCATTGAATTATATTGGTGAATATGGTTAAAAGGAGAAGTTAGGTTGTTTATGTTACAAGACTAAAAATTAAACGCTAAACATTGACCTGTATAACACAGTGAACCTTATTATAGAAGATGCACTAAAGTTACTAGTACAATTAAAAGAATGTTCTTTCATGAATTAAAACAAATTCGCAACACTAATACAAGGTGTTAATAATAGAGTGCTATATGGGGAAAATACACCTAATTTCAAAAATGGACAATAGTTAATAATACTATTTAATAATTTTCATGAATTTTAACAAAGGTAAGTACTGTTAAAATTATTGCAATTATTTAAAAGTGCTATCATCAATTTTAGCAAATGTTCCACACCAATGCAGGTTTTTGGTGGTGGGGCAGTGAATGGGAATCCTGTATTTTATGCATGGTTGTTTGGTGAACCCACAACTTCTCTAATTTTATAAAAATGATGAAAAGTTTTTAAAAAATTCCCAAGAGGGTTTCACCAGCAGATGAGAGCTGACAGAAGATGGAATGAGAAGATGAAATGAATAAGTCTGAGGAACAGAAAGAAAACAAAATTTTAATAAGTGAAAATAGACTCAGACACTCCTGGGACAGCATCAAGCTTAAAGAAGAAAAAAGAGAGAAAAGGGTTGAAGGAATATACAAAGAAAAATGACAGAAAACTTCCCAAACTTAGCAAAAGATATGAACATGCACATCAAAGAAGCCCAGTGAACAGAAGCCAAAAAGGATAAACAGGAAGAAAGTATACATCATGATATCTGGATCACGCTATCGAATGCACAGGACAAGGAGAGAGTTCTGAAAGATGCTCATCATAAACCATGGAGGCAAGAATACAGTGAGTTGAAATACTTAAAGTGCTGAAAGAAAACAATTGCCAGCCAAGAATTTTAAATCCAGCAAGACTTTCTTTCAAACATGGAGACCTTAAGACATTCCAAATAAACAAAAACTTAAGGAGTTCATCACCACTAAACCTGCCCAACAAACAATGCTAAGGGGAATTTTTCTGACTGAAAAGAAAGGACACTAGACAGTGGTTCAAGGTGGCATAAAGACATAAACAACTGTGGTAAAGACAACCATTTGGGTAACTATACACGTCAGTATTATTGTACTGTATTTTTTGGTATGTAACACTACTTGTAACTTTTTATGGGTACTAAAATGCAAATGCATAAAAAGTAATGATATTTTGTGGTGATGAATACACAACATTGTGATTATATGAAAAACCACTGATTATACATTTTGGATAGATTGTATGGTATGTGAGCATATCTCAATAAAACTGTTTTAAAAATAAATAAATGTGCAAGAATACCCAGAAATAGCAGCTATGTACAGCAGGAGAAGCATAGAGAGATTCACAGAGGTGATGAATTTTGTTCGTTTTTTGTTTGTTATTATTATTGAAATAATGAAAATGCTCTAATAATGATTGAAGTGATGAATGCACAACTATGTGATTATACCAAATAACATTGATTGTACACTTTGGATGGATTGCATGCTTTATGAATATGTATCAATAAAATTGATTTGTTTAATGATAAAGTAATGATAAAACTATGGTTATGGACATACAAGGTACAAAAGTATAAGTGATAATAAGTACTAAATAAATGGGTGGGGGAACAGAGCAGAATAGGAAAAGTAAATGTGTATGCTATTGAAGTTAAGTTGGTATCAAACCAAATATGATTGTTATGTATTAAGGATGTTAAATTTTAGCCTTATGGTAACCACAAAGAGAATAAATGAAAAATATATAAATTGAAAAGAAAGGGCACTCAATATGGTACAACACAAAAAAATCAAATAACATAAAATTATGCATTAACAAAAGAATTGAAGTATAAAAAAGGTATAAGACCTACAAAGACTAAACTGCAAAATAGCAGAAGAAAGTCCTGTATTAACAGTAGTGACTTTAAATGTAAATGGATTAAACTTTTCAGTCAAGCAGAGATTTTGAATAATGGATGAAAAGCCTAGACCAACTATATGCTGTTTTCAAGACACTGACCTTAAATTTAAAGACACAAATAGTTTAAAAGTAAAAGGATGGAATAAATATACCATGCAAGTAGTAACCAAATGAGAGCTGGGGTAGCCATACTAATAACAGATAAAATAGACTTAAGTCAAAACAATTATGAAGCACAAAGACTGTCATTATTTACTGATAAAGAGGACAAATAAAAAAGAAGATGCAACCATTGTAAATACATGTACACCTAACAGCAGAGCCCCAAAACAGCAGAGCCCCAAAACATATGAAGCAAATACTGAAAGATTTAAAGAAAAAAATGGACAATTCTTTATTAATAGTAGGAAACTTAAATACACCACTTTCAATAATGTATAGAACATCTAGTCAGAAAATCAATAAAGAAAAATAAGATGAACAATACTCTAAATTGCCTACACATAACAGATGTATATAAGAAATTTCATCCAACATAAGATACACATTCCTCTCAAGTGCCCATGAATCATTCTCAAGGATAAACCATATATTAGGTCACAAAATTAGTCAAAATAAATTTAAAAATATTCATACAATGTATATTCTTCAACCACAATGGAATGAAGCTAGAAATCAATAGCAGAGGGAGAAAATGATAATTCACAAATATGTGGAAATTAAACAACATAATCTTAAACAGCCAATATGATAAAGGAAATCACTAGTGTAATTAGGAAATGTCTTGAGGTGAATGAAAATGAAAATACCACATGTCAAAACGGTTGGGATGAAGTGAAATCAAAGCTCAGAGGATAATTTTGAACTCTAAATGCTTACATTAAAAAAGAAGAAATGAAGTCATGAAGCATTTGACACCATGGATGAACTGGGAGGATATTATGTTGAGTCAAGCAAGTCAGACACAAAACGAATAATATTGTACGAATTTACTATTTTGAAACTAAATATAATGAGCAAACTCATGGACTGAATAGCTAAAATAAAAGTCACCAGAGAATAGAATGTGGCAAGGGAATGGAAAGCTGAGGTTTAATCTGTGCAGAATTGGCAAAAAAAGTTGTTTAAAATGTTTGAAAATGAAAAGAAATGGGGAAAGCACATCATAGGATTTGTAATTAGTAGCACTAACAAATGGGTATGATAGTGGTTTGTGGTTTTTTGTTGTATTTTTTTCTTTATTTGAAGTAATGAAAATGCTCTAAAATTGATTGAAGTGACGAATACACAACTTGTGATTATACCAAATGCCATTAATTGTGCAATTGAGATAAATTGCATGGTTTATGAACAACAACAAAAAAAAATAAGGTAATTTGGGAGAAAAGTAAACCAAATGTAAGATATTGGCTATAGGTAGGAGTATATTTTGATGATGCTCTTTCAAAGTTTGTAACAAATATTTCAAAGCAATGCAAGGTATTGGTGGTGGGTTGATGCATGAGAGCTTTTTATGGTGTTATGTATGCTTGTTTTGTAAGTTCACAAGTTTTACTATAAACTTATTGTATATGTATGTTCATGTATGAATGATATACTTCAATAAAATTTTCTTAAAATAAAGAAAGAAGACTTCAAATCACAGACCTAACCTCAAAACTGGAAGTACTAGAGTAAGAAAAAAACTGAACCCAAAGTGAGATGGTAGATGGAAATAAAAAAGATTAGAGTGAAGCTAGATGAAATATAGGATAGAAAAAATATGGAGATAATAGAAAAACCCAAAAGTTGGTTCTTGAAAATGAACAACAAAATTGACAAAATTTTAGCTAGACTGACAAGGTAAAAAGAGAAGACAAATAATGAAAATCAGAATTGAAAGGGGGTGCTACCAACCCTGTTGAAATTTAAAGGACTATAAGAGGATGATATGACCTACTGTACACCAAGAGATTACATAACCTAGATGAAATGGACAAATTATTAGAAACACACCAACTGCCTATACTGCCTCAAAAAGAAATGGAAAGAAACACACCAACTACCTATACTGCCTGAAAAAGAAATGGAAGCTCTCAAATAACCAATTACTAGTAAAGAGATCGAATCAGTCATGAAAAATCTTCCAGCAAGGAAAACCCCAGGAACTATGGCATCGCAGGGGAATTCTACCAATAATTCCAAGAATAATTAAAGTTACTGTTCAAACTCTTCCAAAAAATTAAGATCAGGGAACACTCCCTAATTCATTTTATGAGCCCAATATCACCCTCACACTAAAGTCAGATAAAGATACCACAAAAATGACAATTACACACAAACATCTCTTTTGAATATAGATGCAAAAATCCTCAACAAAATACTAGCAAATCAACTCCAACAGCATATTAACCTTTTTATACAATATGATCAAGTGGGATTTTCCCTGGCATGCAAGATTGGTTCAACATAAGAAAATCAATCAATAAAATACATTACCTTACCACAATGAAGGAAAAAAAACACACAAGGTAATCTCCTTTGATGCAGAAAAGGCATTTGACAAAACCCAGAATTCCTTTATGATAAAAATACTTAGAACACTAGAAAGAGAAGGAAATTTCTTCAACTTCAAAAAGGGAATATATAAAAAGCTCAGTGCTAACATCCAACTTAATGGGGAAAGAGTGAAAGCTTTCCCTCCAAGATCAGGAAAAACACAAGGATACCCACAGTAACCACTGTTATTCAACATTGTACTGAAGTTCTTGCCAGATCAACAGGCAAAAAAAAAAGGAAAGAAATAAAAAGCCTCCAAATTGAAAGCAATGAAGCAAAACTTTCACTATTTGCACATGACATGATCCTATATACAGAAATCCACAACAAAACTCCTAGAGCTAATAAATGAATTCAGCAAAGTGCCAGGGTACAAGATCAACACCCAAAAATCAGTAGTGTTTATATACACAAGCAATGAACAATCAGAAAAAGAAATCATGAAAAAAATTCCATTCACAAATGAACTAAAAAATCAATTTTCTAGGAATAAATGTAACCAAGCATGCAAACGACTTCTACACAGAAAACTACAAAACACTACTAAAATAAATTATGTAATTAAATAATTGCTTTAAATTAAATTAATTAATTAATTAAATTAAATAATATGGGAATCCCCTATATATTTATGTAACATTTATGTAATCTAAAACTTCTTTAAACATAAAAAATTAATTAAAAACATAAACAAGTAAAATAAAATAAAATAAATTAAAGAAGACCTAAACAAATAGAAGGACATTTCATGTTCAAGGATTGGAAGACGAAATATCATAAAGATACAAATCCTACACAAAGTAATTTATAGATTCAGCACAATCTTAATAAAAAATCCAACAACCTTCCATACAGAAATAGAAAAGCCAATAATCAAATTTGTATGGAAGGGTAAGGGAACACAGGCAGTTAAAGCCATCTTGAAAAAGAAAAATGAATTTGAGGTCTCAAATTTCCTGATCTTAAAACTTATTAAAAAATCACAGCAATCAAAACAGCATGGTACTGTCAAAAGAGCAGATATATAGATCAGTGGGATCCACCTGAGAGCTCAAAAATCAATTGTCATATTTATGGCCAACTGATTTTCTTTCAAGGAAGTACCAGGGATTGAACCTGGGTCCTCATACATGGGAAGCAGGCACTCAACCACTGAGCTACACCCACTTCCCTGGCCAAATGATTTTTAACAAGGGTGCAAAGTCCACTCAATTGAGAAAGAATAGTCTCTTCAACAAATGGTGCTGGGAAAAATGGATCTCCATATGCAAAAAACAAAACAGAACAAAAATGAAGAAGGACCTCTACCTCACACCATTTACAAACATCCAATCAAAATAGAACAAAGAACTAACTATAAGACTCAGAACTCTCAAACTCCTAGAAGTAAATGAAAGGAAGCATCTTCAGGATCTTCTGCTCAGCAATGGTTTCTTAGACTTTACACCCAACGCAAAAGCACCAAAGAAACAATCGATAGGAACCTCTTCAAAATTAAGAAATTTTGTGACTCAAAGGAATTTAGCCTGAAATAAAATGACAGTCTAACCAATGGGATAAAATATTTGGAAACAACATATCCAATAAAGATTTAATATCCAGAATACATAAAGAGATCCTTTAACTTAACAACAAGAAGACAAACAACAATTAAAAAATGAACAAAAGACTTGGATAGACATCTCTCTAAAGAAGAAAAGCAAATGGCGCAAAAGCAAAAGAAAATATGTTCAATATCTTAAGCCATCAGGAAAATGCAAATCAAAACTACAATGAAATAAAATTTCACACCCATTAGATAGCTACTATCAAAAAAAAAAAAAAGGTAAAATAGCAAGTGTTGGAGAAGTTGTGGAAAAATAGAAATATTAATTTATTGCTGATGGCAAAGTAAACTGGTGAAGCCAGTGTGGAAGAGTTTGGCTGTATCTCAAAGAGTTTAATATCCATGATATACAAAGAGATACAACAACTCACCAATAAAAATACAAACTACCTGATTAAAAATTGGGCAAAAAACAAGCAAGATGGCAGCAAAGTAAGGGGACCCTAGAGTCAGCTCGTGCTACAGGGCAATTAGTAATCACCCAGGACTACCTAAAGCACCTCTTTGGGGCTTCAGGAGACCAGAAGAGCATCCTGCAACATCTTTGAAAGAATAGATGGAGGAGACTGCCCATCTGCAGAGAAGATTCGTGAGTAGAGCACTCCAAGCCATGGAGGCCGGTGCCCATCTTCCACTGGTGGAAAAAGCCGACTCAGTAGCTACTCTGCAGCTGGAATTGGAAGCTCCACTTCCCAAAAATGGAGGAGGAGGAGATGGTTGGACACCAATTTCAGCTACTGATTAGTAAACTCAGCTGGCTAAAGTATAATCCTAAGAACAGCTAAAGTTTGAGCCTGTCAAAGTCAGAAAGAGACCACTAGCCACCATTTTAACTCTGCCCCTGGCATGAGGGGAAGTAGGGTGGACTTAAAATCACAGTGATAGTAGGGATTGACTTCTTTCCATCCAAATTGGATTGCAGCTCTAGCCTAAGCCCTAGCCCCACCTCTGGCAGGCAGGAATCTGGGGGGACCTGCACCCTCCTATCTGGGAAAATACAGGCCATGCCACAGAGGTTGGTGATCATTCCACTCTGGCAGCACAAACTGCCTTAGGAGCTGTTCTGTGACTGGAGTTGGAGGCTCTGCTTCCTAAAAATGGGGGAGGGAGAGACGGTTGGCTGGCGACCTCAGCTACGGCTTGGTGGGTTCAGCTGACTGGAGTATAACCCTAGGAACAGCTGGGGTTTGGATCTTTCCTGGGTGGAGGGGGGCTGATAGGCACCATTTTGACTCTGTCCCCAGCATAAGGGGAGGCCAGGTTGACTGAAAATCACAGTGAATGTAAGGACAAGATTCAGCCCCACCTCTAGCAGGGAGGAGGTGGGCAGCCTTGGCACCAGCCTCTCTGGGTAACTACAGGTACATTCAGCTGACACAGACTAAATAGTCAGAAGTCTACCAGGGTGAATGCAGTCATATTGGATCCACCTAGCATAGACTGCTACCCACACCTACAGCTCCATTACTGCCCCAGGCAGGGGAAGAAGGGACGTGAAACTTCATCAGCCTCTCTGGGCAACTACAGTCTAGTTGCCCATGACTTGGTTTATTACATATGGCTGTGGTTCTGTTACTACCCCAGCAAAGGAGAAAGTTGGGAGAAGCTTCATCTGTCCCTTGGGCAATGCAGGCAGCTTGAGCCTCCACAGCTTACAGCAACAACTACGTCCTCGGCTACTACTACACAACCAGCAAGGAAGAAAGGGCAAGAAAGCCCTAAACTAAAGGGAGAAACTGCACCCAGAATAAATATATCTAGTAAGCCAGATATCAAGACACCAACAAAAAATTACAATCCACATCAAGAAACAGGAAGATATGACCCAATTAAAGGAAAAAGATAAGCCTCCAGATGACATAAAGGAGTTGAGACAACTAATCATAGATGTCCAAACAAATCTCCTTAATAAATTCAATGAGATAGCTAAAGAGATTAAAGATATTATGAAGAATTTAGATGAGCATAAATAAGAACATGAAAGCATATATAGAAAAATAGCAGATCTTATGAGAATGAAAAATACAATAAATGAAATTAAAAATACACTGGAATCATATAATAGCATATTTGAGGAGACAGAAGAAAGAATTAGTAAACTTGACAAAATGGCCTCTGAAAGCAAACATACAAAAGAACAGATGATGAAAAGAATGGAAAGAATTGAACAAAACCTCAGGGAACTAAATAAAAGCAAGAGACATGCAAACATATGTGTCATGGGTGTCCCAGAAGGAGAAGAGAAGGAAAAGGGGGCAGAAGAAATGTTTGAATAAATAATGGTAGAAAATTTCCAACCTTATTGAAGGACATGGATATCCATGTCCAAGAAGCACAACATACTCCCATCTGAATAAATCTGAATAGGCCAACTCCAAGACACATAATAATCAGAATGCCAAAGACAAAGAGAGAATTTTGAGAGCAGCAAGAGAAAAGCAATGCATAACATATAAGGGATACCCAATAAGATTAAGTGTCAATTTCTCATCAGAAACCATGGAGGCAAGAAGACAGTGGTATGATATATTTAAGATACTGCAAGAGAAAAACTTCCAGCCAAGAATCTTATATCCATCAAGATTGTCTTTCAAAAATGAGAGTGAGTTTAGAATAATCACAGATAAACAGAAACAGAGAGTTTGTAACCAAGAGACCAGCTTTTCAGGAAATACTAAGGGGTGAAAAGAAAAGACTGAAGAGAAAGGCTTGGAAGAGAGTCTAGAAATGAAGATTAGATCAGTAAAAGTAATTAAAAGTCTCAAAAGAGTTGTGAAAATAAAATATGACAGATAAAACCCAAAGGTCAAAAATGGATGAAATAAGAATTGCCTTTACAGTAATAACATTGAATGCTAACAAATTAAGCTCCCCAAATAAAAGACACAGACTGGCAGAATGGATAAGAAAATATGAGCCACCTATATGCTGTCTGCAAGAAACTCACCTTAGACCCATGGATATCAATAAATTGAAAGTGAAAGGCTGGAAAAAGGTATTCCACACATTCAGTAACCAAAACAACAACAACAGTAACAACAAAATGGAGTACTTATGTTTATATTAGATGAAATAGACTTTAAAAGACACTAGTAATGTGCAATCTGAGAAGGAAGTCACGAAAAAAAATTCCATTTACAATGGTGACTAAAAGAACCAAATATTTAGGAATCAACTTAACCAATGATGTAAAGCACTTGCATTCAGAAAACTACAACTCATGGTTAAAAGAAATTAAAAAAAGACCTAAATACTTGGAATAACATACCACGCACATGGATTGGAAGATTAAATATCATTAATATGTCAATTACACCCAAATTGATATACAGATTCAGTACAATCCCAATAAATTTTCCACCAGTATTTTTTTTTAATAAATGGAAAACATGATTATGAATTTTGGGGGGAGGGTAAGGGGTCCCAAATAGCCAGAAACATCTTAAAAAGAAAAGTGAAGCTGGAGGACTCTCAATTCCAGACTTTAAATCATATTACCTAGCTACAGTGGAAAGAACAGCATGGTACTGTCATAAAGACAGACATATAGACCAATGGAACCAAACTGATGGTTAAGAAACAGACCCTCACATCTATGGTCAAGTGATATTTGACAAGCCTGTCAAACCCATGCAGCTCATGCAGAACAGTCCATTCAGCAAATGATGCTGAGAGAACTTGATATCCATAGCCAAAAGAAGGAAAGAGGATCCTTGTCTCATACCTTTTACAAAAATTAAGTCAAAATGGTTCAAAAACCTAAATATAAAAGCAAGAACCATAAAACTTCCAGAAGAAAATGTAGGAAAATATCTTCAAGACCTGGTGGTAGGGGGTGGATTCTTAAAGGAGGTTAGAGGAGGACTGAGAAGGACTACCAAAGTTTAATGTATGTAGAACTTGTAATTAACTTTATTGTAAAAGTGTGGAAATGTATAGACTTGATAGTAACAATATAGTGAGTAACAGCTGGTTTATAAATTGGAATGTGGCTGACTTAGGGATCTAAATGCCCATAGTAAGAAAGCTAGAAAATAATCTAGGGACTGACTAACAGAGTAAACCTAGAGGTGGATGAGAATTGTGGATGATGGTACAAATGCAAGAGTGTCCTTTGTGAGTTAGAGCAGATGTATATCACTATTGCAGGGTGGTGGGAATGTGAGGAAGCATGGAAAAAATACAACTGGAGTGACCTATAGACTATGGTTAACAGTAATAATGTAATATTCATACATCTAAGCCAAAGATGTACTGTGTTGATAATGGCGGAAGATGGAAAAAGTATGCCAAATGTACGCTATGGACCTGGTAATAGTCTGATGATATTATCTCACAATCTGTAACAAATTTTCCACCATGGTGCAG
The DNA here is from genome assembly GCA_029593785.1 of Cabassous unicinctus. Classification (NCBI taxonomy): domain Eukaryota; kingdom Metazoa; phylum Chordata; class Mammalia; order Cingulata; family Chlamyphoridae; genus Cabassous; species Cabassous unicinctus. Next base: position 33,306 of record JAQZBX010008923.1, on the reverse strand, counting down.
TGTACTGATAGAGGGGTGTTGTATAGGAATCCTGCACATGTGCATGATTGTTTTGTAAGTTTACAACTTCTGTCATAAAAATATATTTAAAAAATAATAATAGGGTGAGTTGGGAGAAAATACACCAAATGTAAGATAAGGATTATAGTTAGTAGTAAGATTTTGATGATATTCCTGCATCATTTGTAACAAATGTCTCACAACAATGCAAGGTGTTGGTAGTGGGTTGATGTATTGGACCCCTGTATTATGTTATGCATGTTTGCTTTGTAAGTTCACAAATTTTACTATACACTTTGTGTTACTCAGGGTTCTTTCAGGAAACAGAATCAACAGGAGATATCTGTCAAACATAAGATTTTATAAGAGTCTGTCACACGACTGTGAGGATGCACAAGTCCAGGTTCCGCAGGTAGGCTGCAAGCCAGGGGCTCCAACGAAAGTCTGACGAAAAAGGTCCTTGATGAGTTTCTGGGAGAAGATGGCTGTCCAAAGATGAGCTGGGAAATTCTCTCTGAATGTTGAAATCACTTCCCCTTTTAAGGCATTCAACTGATTGGATAAGAGCATTACCCATTGCTGATGCAATCTCCCTGATTGATGCAGATGTAATCAGCCATCCATGCAGTAAACTCACTGGTGATCGAAGTCCATAAATGCTCTTGTATCACAATTAGCCCAGTGCTTGCTGGACCTAACACCTGGACATAATTACCTGGCTGCGTTGACACATTAGCTTAACCATCACAGTCCACCCCTTATCAACTTGGCAACCATACACATTACCCTAAACCATACTTAGTTCTAAGTAAAAAAATTAACAGACAAGCATACATATATATTTCTGCCTAACAATGTTCAACTCCCCTGCATACAACCAGAAACGCATTAATTCCCCACAGAATACGGTGCAAGTCCTTGAGTAATATTCACTCTTAAACTTACCATCCTTAAATATTATGATGTGAAATTAATACAGCTTTTCACATGATAGGGGAAAAGGTTAGGGAAGAAAACAAAGAAATTCATTTTGTGTACATATACAATCATACTCATAACAAAACAAGGAAGAAGGGTTCGTGACTATTACAGTCCTTGTTTCTGTAACTGGTCACGTGGTCAAAGTTCATATTTATCACTACCTTCTTCCACTACCCATTCTATGTTCCTGTTACCTTCAGCAAGCACTTCAGCTGATCGTGGTTCTTTACTGGTGGAGTGACCCAAACTTTCATTTCCGAAGATTCTTGGCCATTGTTAGTCCTGCTTAAATTTGTTTGTTGCAATTTTCCATTGACTTTAATCACAGGGCATGGCAGTACTAGGAGACGCCCTGGAGGATCTCCTGCATTCCAGGCAAACTCTTCTTTACCCCCATTATGTAGATGTAGTCCTATTTCCCCTTGATAGTCAAGATCAATCACCCAAGCCAGTACAGTAATTCCCTTCTTTACCTGTTGATTCACAGGTAAGAGGAGCCCAAAGTGGCCAGGTGGCAGTCTTAACATCCAGTTCAATGGAATCGTTGTTGTGTTCCCTGGTGGCAGCTCTCCTCCTTTTGGAACTAAAACCTGTAGACCAGCAGAGCTTAAGGTTGCAGGGACAGGAAGCAAAAATTTTCCTAGTGGGTCACTTGGGGTAATAGTGAGTGGTGCCACTTCCATTTCCACCCCTTGATTCCTGGACCCATGAATCCTGGTTATGGGAGAAACAGCACCGTAGAGAGGACGCTGATTCAGAGCATACACAGCCTCCTGGAGAACACTGCCCCAGCCCTGCAAGGTATTGCCACCTAGTTGGCACCATAATTGAGTCTTCAAAAGGCCATTACACCGTTCTATTAATCCAGCTGCTTCAGGGTAATTGAGAACATGGTAAGACCAGTGAATTCCATGGGCAAGTGCCCATTCCCTCACATCATTTGCTGTGAAGTGGGTTCCTTGATCAGAAGCAATGCTATGTAGAATGCCATGGTGGTAAATAAGACATTTGGTAAGTCCACGGATGGTAGTTTTGGAAGAAGCATTGCGTGCCGGAAATGCAAACCCATAGCCAGAGTATGTGTCTATTCCAGTTAAAACAAATCGCTGCCCCTTCCATGGTGGAAGTGGCCCAATGTAGTCAACCTGCCACCAGGTAGCAGGCTGGTCACCTCGAGGAATGGTGCCATATCTGGGGCTGAGTGTGGGTCTCTGCCGCTGGCAGATTGAGCATTCAGCAGTGGCTGTAGCCAAGTCAGCCTTGGTGAGGGGAAGTCCATGTTGCTGAGCCCATGCATAACCTCCATCCCTACCTCCATGGCCACTTTGTTCATGAGCCCATTGGGCAATGACAGGAGTGGCTGGGGAAAGAGGCTGAGCATTAGCCACAGAGCAGATCATCTTATCCACTTGGTTATTAAACTCTTTCTCTGCTGAAGTCACCCTCTGGTGAGCATTCACATGGGACACAAATATGTTCATATTTTTTGCCCATTCAGAAAGGTCTATCCACATACCTCTTCCCCAGACCTCCTTGTCACCAATTTTCCAATCATGTTCCTTCCAAGTCCCTACCATCCAGCCAAACTATTGGCAACAGCCCATGAATCAGTGCACAAACGCACCTCTGGCCATTTCTTCTTCCAAGCAAAATGAACAACAGGTGCACTGCTCAAAGTTCTGCCTACTGGGAGGATTTGCCTTCACCGCTATCCTTCAAAGATGTCCCAGAAAAGGGCTGCAGTGCCACAGCTGTCCACTTTTGGGTGGTACCTGCATATCGTGCAGAAACATCTGTAAACCAGGCCCGAGTTTTCTCATCCTCAGTCAACTGATTGTAAGGTACTCCCCAAGAAGACAAAGCTGTGGGGTCTCAAAGAGAAGGTAACGTGGCAGGGGTGGTGACCATGGGCATTTGGGCTACTTCCTCATGTAACTTACTTGTACCTTCAGGACCTGCTCAAGCCCTATCTCATATATACCACTTCCACTTTATTATGGAGTGCTGCTGTGCATGCCCAACTTTATAGTTTGGTGGGTCAGACAATACCCAGCTCATGATAGGCAACTCAGGTCTCATGGTAACTTGATGGCCCATGGTTAAGGGTTCAGTCTCTACTAAGGCCCAGTAGTAAGCCAAAAGCTGCTTCTCGAAAGGGGAGTAGTTATCTGCAGAGGATGGCAAGGCTTTGCTCCAAAATCCTAAGGGTCTGCATTGTGATTCCTCGATAGGGGCCTGCCAAAGGCTTCAGACAGCATCTCTATTTGCCACTGAAACTTCCAGCACCATAGGATCTGCTGGATCATATGGTCCAAGTGGTAGTGCAGCTTGCACAGAAGCCTGGACCTGTCACAGGGCCTCCTCTTGTTCCAGTCCCCAATCAAAACTAGCAGCTTTTCTGGTCACTTCTACTGAGTGTGCCAGAGTAGCACAGCCAAATGAGGAATGTGTTGTCTCCAAAATCTGAAGAGGCCAACTAAGCCTTGTGCCTCTTTTTTGGTTGTAGGAGGGGTCAGGTGCAACAGCTTATCCTTTACTTTAGAAGGGATAACTCACCTGGCGCCACACCTCAGATACCTAGAAATTTCACTGAGGTGGAAGGGCCCTGTATTTTTGTTGTATTTATCTCCCATCCTCTCTCACGCAAATGCCTTACCAATAAATCTAGAGTTTTTGCTACTTTTTGCTCAGTAGGTCCTATCAACATGATATCATCAATATAATGGACCAGTGTGATGCTTGTGGGAGGGAGAGAAGATCAAGGTCCCTGCAGACAGTATTATGACATAGGGCTGAAGAATTGATATACCCCTGAGGCAGGACAGTGAAGGTATACTGCTGGCCTTGCCAGCTGAAAGCAAACTGTTTCTGGTGGTCCTTAATAATGGCAATTGAGAAAAAAGCATTTGGCAGATCAACAGCTGTATGCCAGGTACCAGGGAATGTATTGATTTGCTCAAGCAATGATACCACATCTTGGACAGCAGCTGCAATTGGAGTCACCACCTGGTTAAGTTTATGACAATCTACTGTCATCCTCCAAGATCCATCTGTTTTCTGCACAGGACACATAGGAGAGTTGAATGGGGATGTAGTGGGAATCACCAGCCCTGTATCCTTCAAATCCTTGATGGTGGCACTAATCTCTGCAATTCCTCCAGGAATCCGGTATTGCCTTTTTTGTTTGTTTGTTTATTTATTTATTTATTTATTTTATATGTTAAAAGATGCTTAGATTACATAAATGTTACACAAAAATTATAGGGATTCCCATGTTTCCCACCTCCCAAACCTCCCATAACCTCCCATATAAACATCTTTCATTAGTGTGGCACATCACCTGCAATGGATATACACATCCTGGGGCTTTGCCACTAAGCATGTAGACCACACTCTGTCTCACACAGTTCTGGTATCACCTTTGATTTACTATTTTGCTAAGTAGGGGCAGTTCTACAGGCTTCCACTTGGCCTTTCCAACCATAATAGCCCTCACTCCACAAGTCAGGGATCCAATGTGGGGATTCTGTCAGTTACTGAGTATGTCTATTCCAATTATGCATTCTGGAACTGGGGAAATAACCACAGAATGGGTCTGGGGACCCACTGGACCCACTGTGAGACAGACCTGAGCTAAAACTCCATCCATCACCTGACCTCCATAAGCCCCTACTCTGACTGTTGGACCACAGTGACGTTTTGGGTCTCCTGGAATTAATGTGACTTCTGAGCCATTGTCTAATAATCCCCAAAATGTCTGATCATTTCCTTTTCCCCAATGCACAGTTACTCTGGCAAAAGGCCGTAGGTCTCCCTGGGGGAAGATGGGAAGAAGATTAACAGTATAAATTTTTGGCAGTTTAACAAGGTCTTCCCCAAGGGGACCTGGCCTTCTGCTCATTCAAGGGGCTCTGGGTCTGTAAACTGTCTCAAATCTGGGAATTGATTAAGGGGCCCTGATTCTCTGCGTTTGTAATTTGAGTTAGGATTTTGTTCACTTGACCTATAACTCTTCTGCTTATGCAGATCCAGAAGAAATTTAGTGGACTGCCCATGTATTTCACTTCTAGGTACTCCATGATCTATTAGCCAATGCCATAACTCCATGCGACTCAGACTATTCTGTGTGTTGTTTTGAATCTGTCTTTCATTGCGGTAGCCATGCCCATCTTGCCTTTGGCGATTAACTGCAGGTACTTGACTTCTACCAGACCAAGATCCGATCATCACCATAATGTTTAAGAATTCCAATTCCATTACAGCCCTCCATAACAGTAATATCTGGACTGCAGAGAAGAGTAACCACAGAGCTCTTCAGAGAAGATGGAGTTAGTCTTACAAATTTATTCCTCACAGTCCTGGTTAAAGTTGTGTCCTCTGGACATTCCTGAGGTGGGTGGGCAGGTCTCAAATGTAAATACATACTAGCATTCCAATTTCTCTAAGCCTTTGAATTCTCTCCTCTACTGTATACCAAGGCAAATCGGACATCTATCAGATGTGCTAGGCTATCATTTGGTCCATGTTTCATTCAGCCACCCAAACAATCTGTTAGAGCCCTTTCTAATCCCTAGAGCTATAGCATTGAATCCAGAATTTCTGCTTAATGGGCCTATATCAATAAATTCAGCCTGATCCAACTTTATATTCCTTCCACCATTGTTCCATACCCTTAGTATCCATTCCCACATATATTCCCCTGATTTCTGTCTTTATAAGTTGGAAAACTCATGCAGTTCTTTCAGAGTATAGCATACTTTTTCATGGGTCACACTTTGTATTTCACCTTCGGGGACTTGTGATTTTAGTCTAGTAATAGGTCTTGAAGACAAGAAGGGTGGTTTGGGTGGGTAAGGAGAAAGATTAGAGATGTCTTGCAGGCTCCTGACCTCAGGGCATGCCTTTGCATTTTCTTCTGGTGAGACAGGGCTAATCTCTTCAGCTAGGGCTTGGAAGGCAGATTCTTCAGGGCAGGGTGGAGGATGGGCAATGCATGCTGGAGTTTGGCTGGTACCTGCCTCGAGGCTGGGAGGAGGTCCAGACAATCTGGGGCAGGCCAGAGGCTGGGCAGTGCAGGCTTCAGTTTGGTGGTACCCACCTCAGAGCTGGAAGGAGGTCCAAACTCCCTGGGGCAGGCTGGAGTCTCGATGATACAAGGTTGACAAGGTGTGGTCTCTACAGGGCAGGCCATCACAGGTTTATCTGGTAAAGTCTCAGCAGAATTTAGAGTTCCAATGTCCCCACCAATATTATCATCATCCATATGTCTCCATCCCAATCCTCAGGGTTCCACTCCTTTCCAATCAATGCCTTCACTTTAATTGCAGAAACCCTGTGAGGTTGAGATTTTAGTTTCCTCTGTAATTCTGCTACTCGTACAATGAGAGTCTGGGTTTGATTCTCAGATATCTCAAGTCTGTGGCTACAGGAGACAAGATTTTCTTTCAAGGCACACATAAAAACTTTCATATCATTCATGTGGCATTTAAGTTTCAAATTTGAAGACTTAGCTCATCTCTTTCTTTTGTAACTGTATCCAAAGTATCTAGGAGGAGCCAGCCAACATCATTATACCTTTTGACTCCACAAAATTCTGTTAAGGTGTTGAAAACATTTTCACTCAGATCCTTGCTTCTTATAAGCATGGAAGTAGGGGAATCCAGTGATGCTATTTTGTGTATCTCTATTGCCAGCTCACGCCATGGACTGTTAGCAACCTCTTCATTATTGGAAAGGGTGTCATTAGTATCCTTGAGTCCAATTAGAATAGAGAGCTGATTACAAAACTCCCAGAACCACCCCACTCTCAGTACCAAGCTGTATTAGTTAGAGTTCTCTCGGGAAACAGAATCAACAGGAGATATCTGTCAATAACATAAGATTTTATAAGAGTCTCTCACGCGACGGTGGGGATGCACAAGTCCAGGTTCCACAGGCAGGCTGCCAGCCAGGGCCTCCAACGAAAGTCTGATGAAAGGTCCTTGATGAGTTTCTGGGAGAAGTTGGCTGTCCAAAGATGAGCTGGGAAATTCTCTCTGAATGTTGAAATCACTTCCCCTTTTAAGGCATTCAACTGATTGGATAAGAGCATCACCCATTGCTGATGCAATCTCCCTGATTGATGCAGATGTAATCAGCCATCCATGCAGTAAACTCACTGGTGATCGAAGTCAATAAATGCTCTTGTATTACAATTAGCCCAGTGCTTGCTGGACCTAACAGCTGGATACAATTACCTGGCCAAGTTGACACGTTAGCCTAACCATCACACACTTAATGTTTATGTTTGTTCATATATAAATGATATAATAATAATAATAACAATAATAATAGAGTGGTTTGTGGAAAAATACACCAAATGTAAGATGTTTTGTTTGGTAGTAATATTTTGAGGATGTTCTTTAATCATTAGTTTAAAATGTTTCACAACAATGCAAGGTATTCTTGATAGGGTGAGGTATGATGCCCCTGTATGATACTATGAGTGTTTGTTTTGTAAGTTCACAATGATTACTATACACTGATTGTTTATATATGTTTATGTATGTGTGATATACTTCTATATTTTTTTAAAAAATGAGCAAAAGTCTTGAAAAGACAATTGTTCAAAGAAGAAAAACAAATGGCAAAGAAACATGAAAGAATGTTCAACATCACTAGCGATTAGGGAAATGCAAATCAAAAGTATAATAAGATATCATTTCACACCTATTAGACTGGTAGATAATAAAAAGTCAGAAAACTGTAAATGTTGGAGAGGATGTGGAGAGATAGGAAAGCTTATTCACTGTTGGTGGGAATGTAGAATGGTACAGCCACTGTGGAGCACTGTTTGGCAGTTCCTAAGGAAGTTGAATATAGACTTGCCATGTGACCCGCAATACCATTACTAGGTATATACACAGAAGAACTGAGAGCAGAGAAATGAAGAGACATCTGCACACTGATGTTCCTAAGGGCATTATTCAAGATTGGCAAACGTTGGAAACAACCCAGGTGTCCATCAACTGATGAATGGATAAACAAATTGTGGTGTATACACATGATGGAATATTATGAGCAGTAAGAATTGAAGATGTGAAACATATGACAACATGGATGAACCTGGAGGACATTATGTTGAGTGAAGCAAGCCAGACACACAAGGACAAATACTGTATGATTGCGCTATTATGAACTAAATATATTGTGTAAACTCATGGAGTTAATAATTAGAATATAGATCACAAGAAAATAGAAGGAGTGTAGAGAATGGAAAGCTAAGGTTTAATCTGTGCAGAATTGGTAAAAAGGTTGTTTGTAAATCTTTGGAAATGAATAGAAATGGTTAAAGTGTACCGTGGTGTTTGTAACCAGCAATACTATTTTATGGGTATGACAGTGGTTGAAAGGGAAAGTCTATGGTTATGTACATTACTACAAGGAAAGATAAAAACTGTAATATGGGACTCCATAAGATAGTAAAACCTCATGTAAAACACAAATATGGGTGATATTGCATATATGACTGTTTTTACAAAATATAAATGCAAATATACTAGAGAGAAGGAAAAAGAATAGCAGCTTTATACAACAGGGGAAGCAAAGAGAGATTCAGAGGTGATGGGTTAATTTGTTTTTTGTTTATTATTATTATTGGAATAATGAAAGTGTTCTAAGAATGACTGAAGACATGAATGCAAATATATATAATTACACCAAGTACCATTGATTGTACACTTTGGATGAATTTCTGCTTTATTAATAAGTATCAATAAAATTGACTTGCTAAGGGAAAAAAAGCTAGGTATAGAACTGCCATATGACCCAGCAATCCCACAACTAGCTATATACCAAAAAGAACTGAGAGCAGGAACTCAAACATATATTTGCACTCCAATGTTCATAGTGGCATTATTCACAGGTGCCAAGATATGAAAGCAACAGAAGTGTCCATCAGGTGATGAATGGATAAATGAAATGTGGTATAGACATACTGTATTAGTCAGCCAAAGGGGTGCTGATGCAAAATACCAGAAATTGGTTGGTTTTTATAAAGGGTATTTATTTGGGGTAGAAGCTTACTGTTACCAGGCCATAAAGCGTAAGTTACTTCCCTCACCAAAGTCTATTGCCACTTGTTGAAGCAAGATGGCTGCTCCCTGCAAGGGTTCAGGCTTCCTGGGTTCCTTTCTTCCTGGGGCTTGTTTCTCTCCAGGCTCAGCTGCTCTGCTTTCTCCATAAGGCCAGCTGTAGACTTTCAGGCAAACAGCTCATCTCTCTTCCCAGGGCCTCTGCTATGTTTAATTGTGCCTTCTCTCTGCTCCTCTGTATACTTACTTCCCAGGCTCCAGCCTTAAAACTCCAAACTCCCTTCTCTGTGGTACAGTTTCTCTGTGAATCTTCACCCAGCAAGGGAGCGGGTACTCAACATCCTACTGACGTGGCCCAATCAAAGAATCAATCATATTTAATGAAGTAAAAGTGGAACTTCTGAATCCAATATAATCTAATATGCCCAAAGGAACAAACTAGTTTGCAAACATAATTTCATATCTATTTTTGGAATTCATAAACCATAACAAACTGCTACATATACCATGGAATATTATTCAGCTATAAAAATGAATGAAGTCCTGATTCATGCAACAACATGAATGAACCTTGAAGACATAATGTTGAGTGAAGTAAAACAGACACAAATTGACAAATATTGTATGATCTCAATGATTTGAAATAATTAGCATAAGCAAACTCATAGAGTCAGAATCTATAGTATACATTACCAGCGAGTGGGTTGGAGATAGTGTATTGAAAGTTAAGACTTAAAATGTACAGGTTTCCTATTTATAATGATGGAAATATTGGTAACGGATGGTGGTGATGGTAGCACAACATTGGGAATGAAACAGCACTGAAATGTATATCTGAATGTGATTAAAAGGGGAGATATATTTTATATATGGTAAGAGGAAAATTAAAAAAATATATAGAAGTATACAACACAGACAATGATCCCTAAATTAAACCATGAACTATAGTTAATACAATTATAAAAATGTGCTATCATCATTTTTAACAAATGTTCCACACCAAATGCAAGTTGTTAAAAATAGGGTGGTATATGGAAATCCTGTATTTTATTAATGATTGTCTGTAATCCTACAACTTTTCTAATAAAGTGAAAAACATAAAAAGAACAAAGTATTTCAATTTTCCTTTTCATAATTTATTTACCCACTTCATTCAGGGCAGACCTTAATCCTCTTACTGGAGTCCTTTATAAGAGAATGAAATTCAAAGAGAGAGAAAGCCATGGAAACAACAAGCTGGAAGCAACAAAACCCAGAAGAGAAGGGAGAAACCAGCAGACGCTGCTATGTGCCTTGTCATGTGACAGGGCAGTCCAGGATTACTGGCAGCCAGTCTACAGAAAGAACGTATTTCCTTGATGATGACTTGATTTGGACATTTTCATGGTGTCAGAACTGTAAGCTTATAAGCTAATAAAGCCCCATTGTAAAAGCCAACACATTTCACGGTATCTGCCTTGGGCAGCTTAGCGAACTAAAACAGCTGTAGACTTGGGAAAAATTACGTTGTAGAAATTATTCATCTTTTTAAGCCTCAGGGCCTCATCTAGAAAATTAAGAAAATAATAGTACCTATTGTTCCAGGGCCAATATTCACCTACCACACATATTTTCAGCCTATGTGTTGTTAATGGCCAAAATAATTTCTGATTGGTTAGTAACTATATCATGTTGTTAAGTATTTTTGAATATTAACCTTGGGAATAATTTTGTTAGATTTAAATTAGATAATGTATGTAAAATGCTTGGCATAGCACTGGACTTTTAGACATGCTTGATGAATATTTATCATCAATAATCTGTAATCATAGTAGTAGAATGGACATATTGATTTCTGGGCTATTTCACATGTCAGAAGGAGTCAATTCAATTACTGAATATAAATCTAGTACCCTGTAAATAACCAATTAACAAAATATGGCAAACAAGTTTTTGTAAAATTGATAGTATATTCTTTTAAAGAAATTCAAGACTTTTTATGTTGGATCATTGCTGAAGGAATAGTGTTTATTGTAGGTGTTTGGTCTGCTAAGGCTGCTGATAACGAAAAAAGCAGAAACGCGTTGGCTTTTATAAAGTGAATTTATTTGTGGTAAAAGCTTACAGTTTCAAGACCGTGAAATGTCTAAATCAAGGAATCACCAGGGATGCTTTCTCACTAAAGTGAGTTACTGGAGATCCTAGTGTCTTGCCTCATGGCAAGGCAAGAGACAGCCAATTTCTACAGAGGTCCCTGCCTTCCCCTCCAGGCTCACCATCTCCCGGAGCTCAGCTGTGGGCAACCAGGCATATGGTTTGTCTCTTTCTGGGCCTCCTATCTCAGTCTCTGCTACTCTAGTTTCTCCCTGAGCTCAGCTGTGGGTGATAAGGCTATGGATGTCTCTTTCTGGGCCAGTCACTTTCAGCTTCTCTGCTGATTCCAGCCTCTGGTCTCTCTCAGTCTCTTGGGGTTTCTCCCTTTCTCTTACATGGCAGGGTCAAAATGGCAACTCTCACTGTGAGTTTTCAGTTTTTATAAGACCAGGCAAGAGTGCAGAGACCCAACCTGGGTCATGCCTCAATTATATAGTCTAATCAAAAGCCCTAAACCAATCTAATAAAGTGATCTAATCAAAGGTCCCTTAATTTAATTTAATGCAATCAAGGACACCACACCCAAAGAATAGATTAGTTCAAGAACATAATCTTCCCTGGGATTCACAAAATTCAAGCTGTCATAGTGGGAATCATTCCTAATTAGGGATTTACTTTTTACTCTGATAAAATCTGCATAAATATAGACACATCTTTCATTTCCATGGGATAATTAGGAGACATTAGAGAATTAGCACCTAAGTGAGGATGCTTTCCATAAACATAATAAATTAAAACTGCATTTTAACATTTGGTTTAAAACCAATAGTTAATAGCTTGTTACATAACTCAAAACCTATTACCAAGAAAGATATATAGCAAACTAACTATGTGTAGGACTTACTGGAATCTCATCACAGATCATATTGAGAGTTTCCTATGCAACACCGGGGTATGACCAGGCAGACCTAGGATATCCATAACAAAAAATTCTGACAGTTCAGGTCTTGATCAGTATGGCAGAACTGGAGAGGTGACATCATTACACAAAAATAACAGAAACTCCTTAGGTTATACAGACTTTCACTCATGATTACAGATGTGCATCAATAGGTAGATAACACTTCAAATCTCCCTTTGCAATTTAATATGTCCTCATTCCAGATATCTTAGAATTTGCTAACAGGCTACTTCCAAATGCTGCTCTCCAACAGGTGCAGGTTCTCATCACAAAATGAACTCATTTGCACCTGCTTAAGGCTCTGCAAGGAGAACAGTAGCTGTGTCAGTAGTGCTTTTGCTTATCAAATTTACATTTCAAAGTGTCTTAATTGTTTTGAAAGTGTACCCCAGTGTGGAGTCTTTTGCAATCTCTGCTTGATGTTTAAAATGCCTGGTATCTACAGAAAAAAAGAAAAACAACTATGTATTCTAGGCATTCAGTCAAACCCAAAGGAAGAATAGAATTGCTTCCAAATAGGGCAAATTTACAAGTAGATCTTTCTACAAATACATATGGTTTATATCACCATTAATATTTAGAATACAATTGAATTGAATGCTAGAGGTTGCTTCGAGTGCATCCTCCCCCTTTCATAAATGAATAAACTAAAATCCAGGGAAATTAAAACAAGGGTAAAACAATACAGTTTTTGTGTCAGGTATGGCCTGGGATTGATCTCTGACTCTGTCACTTGAACTAAGGAATGTTAAGCCTCAGTTCCTTCATCTGATAACAATTAAATGAAATGATTTACATAACTAAGTTAAACAATCAATTGAATACACTAAGGAAAGGATTCCAGTAGGAAGGACATGAGTATAAACAGGGACAGACCACACAGAACAGATGAGTTGAAAGGACGGCTAGAGGCCTGACAGAAAGAGGGGCATGGAGTGACACACAACAGGAAATATCTTAATATCTATTAACAGGCCAGACAGCATGAACTTTCACAGGGCATGGAAAGGATGCTGCATGTTTCCGTTTGACCCTCTAGATCATTCCTCTCATTTCTCCAGTCTGTCCTCTGTCCTGGTTGCTGGCTGATTACATGTGCCACATCCACATATCCCGGTCATCTGGCTTCCCATTGGATTCCAGTAAGTATTCCATGCCCTTTAGGCCAGGGCTGGTAACACAATCTATTGTGTTTCCTTGACACCTACACATTTGTAAATAATCCTTTTGAGTAAATAATTCCTCCTTGAATTATCCAATTTCTAGAGTCTGACTGTATCCAGTTGCAATGACAACTGATACAGTACCTGATGACAGAGTACTACTGTAGCTTCCTTCAAGGTATGAAATAGCTGCAATTGTATGACTCCAAGTTGCCCCTCTAGTTTTTATTCAAACTATGCTATGCAATACGGTCCTTCTTTGTACAGTGCTAAACTTGGTTTTGGGGGAGGTTTTCTGATCTGGACTAGCTGCAGCAACATAGTGCCAAATACATTGGATGCCTGAAGTGCAAAACAGGCAGAACCTAGCCAGAGGTTCACAGTGCCTAAAGGTCATTGAAAAAACTTATTTGTAAGCACTAATGGAAAAAAGGAGTGTTTATTTTGTCCTAATATGGGATGCTTAGGAAATTTTGCTAAACTGATCTCGTTTGTTCTATTATGATCTATTATATTAGAAAAATACATCACCTTGGGTTCAGTAAAACATTTGTCACTTTCTAATTGTATCTATGAGGTCAAATTCAAAAAATGTGGATAAGATTCAATAGCTAATTCAATATCTATGACGCAAAATGTCAATCAATAGATGGATCTTAAAATGAAGAAGTGTGTCTAGAGACATGTCATTTAGATATTTCCAGTTCTGCTAACTGATCAAAGACATGAAAAATAGCATGAAATGTATGATATATAAAGTTTTAGAAGACAATATTGGGAGGAAAAGTGGCTAATATACATGAATTAAGACTAAGTTTCTCTGTAGAATGAAAATAAGGACTAAAATTCAGATGATATAATTTAGTGGAAATAAAGGTAGACTCTTTAATTTTAGCTTCATAAAAAATATAAAATTTCCAAATAGAGGACTGCTTTAGACTTAGTTTATAGTAGTAGTTTATGTAAAAATATTAGTAGATTTAGTTGGCCACAAGTTCAAAATAAGCTTACAAAATGATAGTTTGACTGAAAATTCAGATAGAAGAGTGGCTTGCTCCACTCAGATCTTATCTGGAATAGCATGTTTATTTCATGTCACATTTCGAGAGGAAGTTTTGAAAACCAGAGGACACCTAGGCAGCAAAGGAAATACACTGAGAAGTGGTTGAAAACTCTTTATATTGAAACAAACAAGCAATCAAACTACAAAAACGTATTTACTGAAATCTCAAACTGAAGGGTAGTTATTGGGAGGCAAGGAGAGTTGTGCTGTGTTGTGCCAATGAACTAGTACCAGTGGGCAGAATTAGAGAGTCTGACTTCAGCTTAGTGTAGTAAAAGCAGTTACAGCTGTCCAACAGTAAAGAATTGAATTCCCAGAAGAGTAACTGCATGCTCTCAGAGCATGGAAGAGGAGTCCATAATCTGGAAGAGTAGCTGGGCTAAAGTATCAGAAGTTTCGAGCCTTCTGGGAGCTAGTCTATTAGAGAAAAATATCAGATCTGTGCCAATTATAAACTCTATATTTATACTCCAGGGTGAGACTTGAGATTATGTGTATGTGCACATTTTCCCCTCACCTGGCTAGGTAGTATTTTGTTTTAAATCTTTGCTAATATTTTCAAAATCTATTATATTCGTATCTCTTCTCTCTCCTGTACAAATTGTTCATTTTATTTTTAATTTGTAGAAGTCTTCATCTTTGCCATCATTTGGTAAATCTATCTATTTCACTGGTGAAACATAAAAGTGCTGCAGTTCTGACAACAAATTCATATCTATCCAGCTTAATTTTTTTTTTAAAATTATGCCTCTAACTCTAGGATTTTGTATTGTAGTACTCTGTAAATTAGCTTTTTCCAGAAAAAAGTTGATATTTTTAAAAGTTTTCTAAACTTGTCAAAGACATATTCAAATAAGCATATTATGAAAATTCTATGCATTTAAGATTCAGTGCAATGCTATTTAGCCATAATTTTTATGGGAGAAAAGAATTACAAATTTATTTTATAAAATGCCTGCCTAAAGAGCATGTGGCTTTCATTTAATGGAAACACGTACAGTGAGTCTGACCCTGAAGTCTAGATACATTCACTTGAATGGATCGTCACAGGTTATTTTTCCTCTACTCAGTTGAAGTCCTCTCCCAACATACCCAGGCTTGGCATTCCCTCCGTCTCTACCTGTTTTCAGCTATGCCAGGATTTTCCCCTAGACCATATTAATTGGTAGGAACTAGACTTGTCATAGATCTATGTCTACCTATTCACTTACTCTAACAACAGATAACTGAAACAAAAAATGCAGAGGAATATTATAGTAAAAATGGAATTAAACTAATATTCAAATTCTTTTGTGGTGCAAATCATCTATATAATTTTATTAATCCTCTACTTTTGCTCTCAGAAGCAAAGAAATCTGTTGAATTAATGCAGAATAGATACTTAGAAACATAATAAACTTTGTCTGGTTACCTATTAAAACTCTTAAAAAATAATAGACCAGATTCTAACTAAGGTAAATACCATTAATTAATTAATTAAATTTGCAAAAGAAAGCATAGAGAGTATACTTTCACAGTGCATTAAGATTAGTTTCAAGTTCATTTTGATAGGATAAAGTGGTGTTTACAAATTTTTTTTTAGGGTCTGAGTCTTTGTGAAAATCTCAAAAATCTTTGGATTCTGCTGAAAAATGCACATACTCAGATACAGAGAAAAAGTGAACAACACATTATACTTGCTGTCACACTACCAAAAGCATTTTCCCCATGGAGATAGAAAAATTAATTAAATCTAATCAAATTGACTCTTTTAAAAAGTATTTTTAAAAGGTAGGAATTTAAAACACTGGAAAAACTATTTCATCAGAAATTGGAAGACCAAAATATACTAAATTAGTGGGGAAAAAAAAGCAGTGATATTTTCCAAAATATTTCCACAGATGCCATACAGTTCTATTCTGCCACGTCAATATAAGTGAAATAGCAATGCTCCTTTTAGGTAAAAACTAAGTAAGGTCATGCACAGATTTGCAACTCCTCTAAGCATTCCTCCCGTTCTGAGCCTCCATTATGTTTGTGATGTCTCAGCATCCATTTTTGCTAGGGCTTCTTGGCTTTTGCTCTAGCCATTTACCAACTTCCACATCCAAGCCTCAGTGTATATTAGACACCTCTATGCAGCCATTAGTACACACACCCCACACACTTTCCCCAGAACCCACAGCTGGCCTCAAATCATGAGATAATCATCTCCCCCACCCTTAGACTCCTAGTCCACAGCCTCACCCAAGATACACAGTGTGTCTCAAATGATAAGTTCACCATCCCCACTGTCCTCAGACCCCCAATCCTTTTCCCTTTTCTGGGCTGAACCTATGGCTAATGGTCAGTTCTGGTAATTCAGTTCTATATGTAGTGAAAATGGTGATGGGCTAATACTTACATGCTCTCAGTATAGGGTATAATTTGAATTGTTTGTGGGTAAAGGCAGTGCCTTTGTGCTGACTTGGCCACATACTTTATCCAAATTCGATAGTGACCATTATGGGATGACTTACTCAGGAAATGACTCCTATTTTCACCTCATTAAGAGAGTTCAGGTGAATGAGATTATAACCTCACAAGCATGATCCCTAGGTTTTGTCTTCTAAGCAACTAAGTTAATGGTTACAGATTCTATGAACAAGAGTGTTATCTCTTCAAACCTGGGTAATAGCATTAAAGTTCACCCTAGGACATTTTAGATTCAAGATCCCATTCTGTTGGTAGCCAGAATCCTTATATGCAAATTGTTCAGTTAAAAACTTGGCATCTTATAAGTGGATAATTGAGAATTCATAAGGAGCAAAGCATAGATAGTGGGAATGTTTTTTATGACCAGAGATAAGCAAGCAATGAAGTCATGTGCTACATTAGTTTTTAAGACTCTCCGTATTAATTTCCTCAAACAATTGCCTCTTATACTTGCCTTAGTTCTGAACATATTTTGATAAAGCATCTTTATTTAATAATATTTGATCATGCAAAATTAAACACGTTTAACTTTTAATTTTTCTGGTAATAGAATAATGTCTCAATATATTTCTTTTCTCAAGATGGTTTCATAGGCTTATGGGGCCTAGATTCCTGAAAACCTACTTAAAAACTATAACCCAGAAAGAAATCCTCTAAATATTGCTGAATCAAGTTACTTTTTCCATTTGAAACTATTGATCCATTCTGAGATATTTTCTTATAACTTTTGAGCAGCAATAATAGTCACCAAATATTATTCTTGATCACACAGAACTATTTAAAAACTGAAAAATGGGGTTAATTTCAGCTTCTTTAAGAAAAATGATTGTCTTTAAAAAAAAAAAAACAGAAAAAGAAGGAGGGAGACAAGTAAGAGTAGTAGAGTGGTAGTCTATGTGTTATTATAATGGCTATTTTCTATCAATTTGGATAAATCATATAAATTCTTTATTGTTCCTCATTGCTGGCTTACTTCATTTTCTTTGCCTTTTACTTTCCTATAGTCAAATTTCAGACTGCTTGCCACTTCCTAAACATGTTATGCTGCTTTGTTCATGGATGCCTTTGCACGTTCGGTTTCTTCTAAATCCAACAGCCTCCCCTCAAATTCTTCTGGATAAATCATCCTTCAGGACACAGATCAATGATTACCATTTCATGTAAACATTTTCTGGCAATTGATATAGTTATAAAAGTCTTATAAAACTCTTCGTGCTACTTATTGTGTACCTCTATTAATATTTATTGCACTTGCTGAGATCATGGATTTTATTATATGTATCTTTTATTAGACATGAGCTCCTTGAGCACAAAGGTTTTGTCCTGTTCCTCTAACATGGGCTAACAAAGACCTGGAATATAGGTTGTAGAATTGAGCAGATAAGTGAATGTAAAAATGAAGAAACAGGGCAACGAGCTTCTCTGAATGTATTTCCATATGGTTAGCAGAATGCCAAAGAATACATATAGAGTGACCTAAAAAGGAAATCACTAAGAAAGTGATCAAGCTAATCAGTTCCTTTAGTTGTTACAATTACCATTATACACACACCAATTATTTTAGTTATTTTAATGGCCAAGTCAGATGGATGACTGATTGAGTTACTATACATTCCAGCTGCTACTCTGGGGTCAAAACTGGCTAGGAAGTTTGGATTTGCCACTTGTAAGCTGAAATTGCCTCTGGGTAAGGAAACAGATCAATCAGACCATTAAAAAATAATCATTACAAAGTTGATGCATCAGTCAAGTCTTCTCAGCAAAAAGATGTGGTGTCAAAAGAATAGGTTCTGAAGTCAGGCAGATATGTTACCGGATTTTGTCTAGGTTCTTGACTTATGCTGCAGAAACGAATTTCAGAGCACGTCGGGTTAGTTAGGCCAGTAATTTATTACGGTAGAGAGGGAAGAGAAATGGAGAAAATAACAGATCATGGATCCCCGATAGAGAGTAAGGGGCTGAAGAGTGATAGAGGGCTGATTTATAGACTAAAATTTCCCATTATAGATTATAAATGCCCAGATTTTACTTGTGTGTTGTTCCATGTAGGGAAGACACGGCAAGGGCAGGGCTCAGAAGCCAAGAGGATGAGAAAAAGTGGGGGAGGGATTAGATCTTTGCACTTGCTTTTTAAACCCTTAATTATTCCACCCCTTTGCTAATGGCATGGGAGGAGTCCCAGGTGTTTGTTGTTTTGAATGATTATCCCACCCATCAATCCCCTGGGTGGACCCAAGGATAATGTCCCTGGAGAATATCTGGGGCTTCTCCTGGCTTCCAGAGGAAATGTTGCTCTGGATGGAAGAAACCTCAAGAGGGTCTTCCAGCAGCCATCTTGGGGTTATTGATGTCTATGTGGACTTCTTGCCAGGTTCCAGATCTATCTATTCCCTATATGAAGCCTGCTTAAGATATGCCTGCAGTTCTTGAAACGTTTGCCTTCTAAATGTGTGACTTTGAGCTAGACACCTTTCTTAGCGGGCTATTATATGCATTTTAATTTTTTTTTTTTAAGAATACTAATATCAGGGCGGATGTGGCTCAAGTGGTTAGGTGTCCATCTGCCATATGGAGGGACACAGATTTGCTCTCCAGGAGCTCCTGGCAAAATAAAATAAAAAATAGAAGGCATGCAGGCAAGCCACCGGCTGGTGTGCACACGCGCAGTGAGCCTAGTCCCACTGAGCCATGCAGCAAGATGATGACACAGCAAGGGAGAGACACAGGAGAGAGCCAAGACAAGACACACCGGAAACCAGGAACTGAGGTGGTGCAGGTGGCAGAGTGCCTCTCTCCCACATCGGAGGTCCCTAGAATCAAATCCCGGTGAAGACTGGAGGAAAAGGTTGAGAAGAGAAGGCAGGAAACAGACACAGACACAGACAGCAAGTGGGGTGTGGGTGGGGGAGAGAATAAATAAAATAAATCTCTTTAAAAGAAAAAGAATACTGATATCTACCTCATGGCTCTGTGTGAGAGAATGGTATGTGATTCTGATGAGATAATATTTGGAAATTTTCTACCTCCATTTCTGACATAAGAATTAATAAAAATTAGTTTATTTCCATTTACTACCACTTTTCCTTTACAGCCACTCCTCATTGAACTTTGTTGTTCCTCTGCAACCCTTCTGAATGATGGGATTATTTGATGGAGAATCATAGGCCCTACCAAAGAGCTTCCTTAACTCTTAGAATGCAGCAGAAGTTGGAATAATATGAAGGTACTAAGCATAATAATTGTTGGGCAATCTCTCCTCCCTCCCTCCCTCCCTCCTTCCTTCCTTCCTTCCTTCCTTCCTTCCTTCCTTCTCTTTCTTTTCTACTTCTTCCTCCTTGTCTTTCTTCTTCCTTTTCCTGTCTTCTTCCTTCTCTTCCTCCTCCTCCTCCTCTTTTTTCTCTAAAAAATCTGAGCAAATCTAATAAATACAAAGACATTCTAAAATTGAAAGTTCATCTGTACTAAAAGTTAGCAATGAATGGCTGCTCTCATTTCATCTGAAGCTAGTCATCATCCCTAATCTTTATTTTTATTTGAGTTATTTTCCAGATCCAATTTCCCCACGTTCCTAGTAAAGTGTTTAAAACCCATCACAAAATCATAAAAATAGTGTATTGTGTTCTCCTTTCATCAGAAATTTAGGGCTGCATCTTTACAACTCTGCTGTTTTTTTATTCAACCTAGTGAAAAAATAACATTAGCTCATTTGTTTGATTTTGTTTAAGCAAACAAATCAGTTGATTGATGAATCTTTCACTTTCAGCTCATTGTTTGAACATTAGGTAGGTAGATACAAATTAAGTTATTCCACTGGAGCAGGAATGATAGGGCAGCATTTCCTAGCACTAGCAGAGATTATAGCTGCTGAGATATACTTAAGGTATTAGACAAGTATTTGCTGGAGAATGGTTAATAAACACTAATTAAGTCAGCTACAAAAAAAACCCTGGGGGAAGATCAATATTATTAAGTGTTTAAACTGGCTTTTCACATTTACTGAATCTATATGCATTTGGGTGAGCTGCAATTCCTCCTTCACGTTCCTACTTTCTCCTCCCCTTCATCTAAATGCAATGTTGGCTTGCAGATCACACTCCTAATTATATCTTGCTCTCTGAAGGAACCTAAGTTGCCACTTATATAATATATATTGCACAAATTTGCCTAACACTGTTACTGATATTAGTTACTATGTAAAACTGATGAACCTGCTAGGATTAAGAAAGAATATGAACAAAACAAAAAAGATTCCCACCTACTTCCTCCAGAGATTGAGCAAAGGAAAACTATGCTTGATTGATATGGAAGGTAAGAATAATCCTGATTTTAGTATGAACTACCATGATTTAGAGTTAAGTAACGGTTAACTGAATGTAGCAGAAGAAATCACCAGGTAAACTGAATCTGAAGCATACTGTGAATACAAGCTGCTCACAATCAAGTATTGGTTACTCAAAGTGCACCCTAGATTAATAATAATAATAATAATTAGCATGTATGAAACATGTTTTGCATTTCAACCTCATGGCCACCATATGAGGTTGGCACTAATATGGACTCCATTTTTACTATGAGTAATCCAAAACTCAGAGAATTTAGGTGATTGCTCAGAACTACACAGGTAGTAGCTCATAGAGTGGGAAACTGGACTGAAGTGGCATGGTTTCAGAGTCCACACTTCACCTAAGACAATTTTCCATTTTGCTCAAGTTGCCAAATTTTAATCTCAATGAGCCAGGGCCGGACTACAAACTTGGTGCAAAGGCTGTCATGGGGCGTTAGGCAATCATTGATGTCAGGGAAATATAATTTGTCAGAATAAAAACTAGAAAAAAGGCTAAGTGATCAGAGAGGACATACTTGGAGGCTAGGACCTTAGAAATCAGTACGAGAACATCTGCCTTTTCATGAAATGCTGCTAATCTACTTTTTATTCTTTTCCCACCAGTCCACTGTAATGCTATCTGCAAAGGTCCTTACAGTATTCAAAGACCCACTAATACTACAAATAACAAGGCATTATATTTATTGAATGCTTGCTCTGTGCCAGGTACTGGGGAAGTGCATTACATACTTTATTTCATTAATTCCTTGCATCCTTGTGAAAAGAATATTACTTATTTCCTTTAAAGTTGAATATTCTGAAACTTAAGAAGTTTAACACATATTGCAATTCCAGAATTAAGAAATGTAATCAGAGAAATATACATTGCCAACAATGATATATCATTTTATATGCATCAGACCAGTAAAAATAGAAAGATGGGCAATTCTGATTGTTGGTGGGGATGTGGGATGTGTGGATTTAGGTACCTTCATGCACTGTCAGTTAGAGAATAAACTGAGTAATCCTTTCTAAAAATCAATCTGAAACATCAAGTTACCTATGACCTGGAAATTCTCATCTTAGCTATATATCCCCAAGATATATATCACAAAGATCTACAAGGAGGTTCATTGCAACATTGTTTGTGATGGTGGAGATTTGGAGGCACTCTAAGCATTCATCACAAGTAACCGTAATAGATAAAATGTAGTGAAAGACGAATATGGATTATTGTGCAACTATTTGAAGCAATGAGTATATGTACACGTGTCTGGAAGAATACATCACAAAAACTTAGAAAGAGATTAATATTATGAATCATATACCTAATAATGACTTGTATCTAGAATACATAAAGAACCTTATAATGCAATAAGACAAAGAACCCAATTTAAAAATAAGCGAATAATTTGAATAGACATCTCTGAAGAAGATGGCTCAAAGAAAATTATGGCTCATAAGCACTTGCAAAGATATTCAACGTCATTAGCCATTAGTGAAATGCAAATCAAAGACACAATAAGATATCACATCATACACTCTAGGATGGATATAATAAAAAAGGGAGTCAATGACAAGTGTTGATGAGGAAGTGAGGGAAAAAGGAACTCTAATACATTGCTAATGGGATTATAAAAAGGTACAGTCATTTTGGAAAAACAGTTTGACATGTCCTTAAAATATTAAATTAGAATTATCATATTATAATGCAGTTCCATTCCTAGGTGTATAACTAAAACAACTAAAAGGAGGTAGCAGCATTATTCAGAAGAGCCAAAGGTGGAAACAACCTATATGTCTATTAACTGATGAATGGATAAACAAGATATCCATACAATGAGCTATCTTTTATCATAAAAAGGAATGGCACACTGATACATGCTGCAATATAGATGAACTTTGGCAACATTATGCCAAGTGAAAGAAGCCAGTCACTAAAGACCACATATTATATGACTTCATTTATATGAAATACCCAAAATAGGCAAAGCAATAGAGATAGAAAACAGATTAAGTACTACTTAAGGATGTGGAGAAGGGTGGGGAAAATGGGAAGTGAGAGCTAAAATTATGAGTTTTTTTTTAGAGGAGATGAAAATATTATAAAATTAAATTATGGTAATGATTGTACACTCCTGTGAATATACAAAATTATATACTTTAAGTGGGTGAATTGGACAGTATATGAATTATAAATAAGCATATCTTCAATAAAGCTGTTAAAAAACAGTACAGAATATCACAAATAAGGAATATAATAAGATATACAGCACAGTACCATTTATGTGCTATAAAATACTTACACATAAAAAAGCAATTATACATCATTTATAAGAACTTTCACAAAAAAATATAAGCATCAAACAGATTATAATGTTTGCCCTGGGAGAAAGAGGATAGCAGTAGGGAAAATACAGGGTGAACATATCATTTATTATTCAAACCAAGACACTTTGAGTTTAAAAGGGGTGAAATTAATAATTACATCTGAACAACAGGTATATACTGAGACTCTCCCAGCCAAACTGAGACATATAGTCATTCAAATCTAAATGAGTTCAAAGTCCATTAGATTTATACATACAAATACCTACTCATTTAATCCTCCAATTTTATCATCTCTGTGACCTTCACGTTGACTCCAATTCAGCTGCATTTGCCAATGGTCTCACCACAGCCTTCCTCATCACTCAGAATTGCTCTAGTCCTGAAATAAATTCAAATTCTCACTATCTCAAGACAACGCGCATTCTTCTAGCTACCTCATTCAGTTACTACCATTACAATTATTCTTCAGCTTCATCAAGAACTGAGGCCTCCTTATCCTTCCATATTCTTGATTTCTCAAATGTATCCTGTTTCCATCTCCCTCATAAATCGGCTTTTAGTCCATACTCCATCATTTCAATTCTATCAATTTCTTTGCTTTCATAATATATTAATCCAAGCTCCAACGTTTTCTTTTGCCTGTAACTTAGGTGCTGTTGGCTACTACTATATATATGTATATTTCTTTACAACCCCTACGTTGGGGTCACCAGAAATGTGTGGACTTCTACTTCGCTCAGAAGATCAATTCTTCCATATTCCCCTATCATCTTACTCTCCATTCTTCACAGTACAGTGTCTGTTCCACACCTCCTTTTTCACAAACCTTTAGCCATCCCACCTCTCCACTCTTAAAAGTCTTAGCAGAGATTTTTCTTTTTATTGCAGAAAAAAAGTGGAAGAGATGGAAGTCATTAGAAAAAAGTCTCTCATTTTCACTATAAATTCTATGAAATTATCTCCTTCTGCATCCATCTTTTCCTTTGTCCCTCTTGATGCGATAAATGATTGTATCACATTCATACATTTAAACTTATCATTTACTTTAAAACATTAATTACCCCCTCCATGTTTTTAATCTGGCATTTGCTAGTGACTATTTCTATAAACATTTTAATATACTAAAAATCTTCCATACTTAACAAATCTCCCTAAATCCCATATCCATGCATCTCTGCCTAAGACATCATCTTATCTCTCATCTGACAAGTGCAAACTCCTTTAATGAATTTCCCTAATATATCTTAATATTCTTGTCCCCTAACATATCTTCAGAGCAATGCAATGTGGCTTTCCCCTCTGCATACCCTAAAATCATCTCTCCAATGTGATTACTGACTTCTATGTGACTAAACTCAATAGACATTTCACACTTCTCATGTCCTTAGCTGGCTTCAATTTGCTTTATGTACTGGTGCCACTTTGAAGCTATCTCCTCCCTCAGCTTCCATAACACCCAGTGCTCCTCTGGCATTCTCAACATCTTTTCTTGCTTTTCTCTATTGCTTAAATATTGAATCTCTACAGGATAATTTCTTATATCTTTTTCTTCTTTTGTTTTATACCAAGATCCTTAAGTGTTTTCAGGGCTTTGGTTTAAGTCATTCCTTTGTTAGTGGTAGATTTATGACAGCAGCAGATCTCTACCTTTCTCAAAAACAGTAGTTACAGACACTTTGTTCCATCACTGGCAGGGTAACAACATTTAAGATCAACAAGATCTGAAAGTCATCTAAACAGACCTTTGGGGTAGGTGGAATCAGGTGTAAAAGATAGCGGTCTTGAAATCTAAACTCAAGGGTCCATAAACTGTCTTCATTCATTGTCAGGGGACAACTTATGGACACATGAAAAGATTCATGACAATTAATAGCAATATTTGAAGATGGAGACTTCAAGAGTCAAGAAGGTGGTGTGTAAAAGCTTTCAGATTTGGATGTTTATAAAGGCTGATAAAGTCTGGAACATAATAATGGAATACAGGGTTACATAAGTACAAGAAACCTATAAAAAGAAAACGAGTTTTGTGCAGTTGGCAATCCCTTCTCACTAAAATATAAATCCCATTAAGGAATTAGTTCTGGTTTTAGAGGAAATAATTTATAAGTATATTTAACCTTTTCTCCATACAGAATTACTTAACCTGTTGCATTCTCCTTTACTGCTTCCTAAGCAGTAAATCTGGCCAGATGGAGTCCTCTCACTTAGCTTTCCATCAGTTTTTAAAGCACCAATTGTCCTCTAATTAAAGGAGCAATTATATTAATAAAGTATTTTTTCAGGTGAAATCTTCATAGACTTAATGTTTAAGTGTTAAGCAGAAATTGGATACGGTTTTAAAATACACCAAGAAGAGTTTCTTTAAAAACATATAACCATGCTAGCAGGTAGGTTAGAAAATTGTGTAGAAAAAGATTAATCTTACTGTAGCCTGTCTATTATCACATTAAACAAACACTAAGATAAATTAATCGCATTCAGAATAGTTTAAAAATTCTATAGGTTGGCAATCAAAGCTCTCCAAAAGAGTGTTTGCCCCAACCTTTATAACAGCATTGCCTCTCATAGGATTTATATAAAAAGGAAACAAACACAAAAACAACTTATTCGTAGTCCTCTACCCTTGTCTTCTCATTTGCACATTCATGATTTTACTTTCAAAACGATTATTCTCTACTGGAAGGCTTAATAATCTTCTTTATCTATTTTCATGGTATACTGCAAAACATTGACTAAGTATATTCACTTTAATAAAGGCTTTTTGATGGCACACTCAGCCCATTGTGATCCATTCATTCCCAGACTCCTTTGCACTGAATGAAATTGTGAATTAAATAAGATAATATATAAAATGTGCTATACTCCAGCATATTTGTTTTCCATGTATTCATATTTGGAGGATACCACCAATTGCTGTCATTGGGACAATTCCCATAACATTATATCCTAGTCTTTATTGTTATTTAAATTTTTATGTTTTCAATGTTCCCCTAACTAGTTCATAATATTTTATTACCTAGAGACTACAACTTTTCCTTCTTCACAGTGAATACAGCTCCCGAAATACAATAGATGTTCAAGGAATATTTAAAGAAATAAACCTGAAGAAAGTAAAAGGAAGGAGGGAGAAAAGGAAGGCAGAAAAAGGTACAAGCAAGCAAGCAAACCATGAGGACAGGAGCACATGGAACAAATATAGTGATCACTAAGTCCTCAGTCACTTTGATAAACACATTTTCAAAACAGCCTGAATATTTAGGTCTCTGAATTAATGGTTGTAAAATTTCTCAAATATTATAAATGCTCTACAAATATAAGGCATTAAAAACCAATCTAAATCTTAAATCAGAATAGCTTCTGCTCTCAACACTGTTGAAGTGAATTGTCCTTTAAATTTGCCCCACACTAGTCTGCCCCTTTGTAAATTTAGTGAAAATTATGGAATGCTTGTGGGATTTGGGATAGTTCAGAATGAATTCTAATGAAGTTCTGTGAAGACTCAGCTATCCTATTATGAAGAAATACTTGTCTTCTGTTCAGGAAGTCAACTTTAAACCTCTTTAGCTAGAGACAAGATATTTGCTATATAGATGGAATGTTTAAACCTCATTTCAAATCTTTGTACCAATTTAAATATACATTGAAAAAAACAGGTTATGGTAGTCTAAAGGATCATTTGATTTTTAAGGTCATTTAAATTCCCCAATACATGTTTCACAATAGGTACTTTAAGAATTTATAATTATGTATTTACACAGAAAAACAGATGACTTCCAAATATGCTTTTAAAGTCTGTTATAAATTTATAATTTTATATATGTATATATATTTAGCAAGGCTTCTATTGCTTATTGTTGCTTTATCATAAAAATGAACAAACTACAGGGTTGTTATTATTTCATTAGGTTTGTTTTAAATAATTGCAAATATGTGACAAAAATAAAATGAAAGACTAGTTAATTGCCAGACAAATTTTTAAATTATATTTTTTAGTTTTTCTAAAAGGTACTTAAATTACATAAAATGTTACATAAGAAAATATAAAGGATTCCATATGCCCCACTCCCCACACCTCCCACTTTTCCCCACATTAACAACTTCTTTCTTTAGTGTGGTTCATTCATTGCAATTGATGAACACATTTTGGAGCATTGCCACTAAGGATGGATTATAGTTTACATTGTAGTACACACTCCCTCCCACTCAATTCCGGAGGTTATGGCAGAATATACAATGGTCTGTATCTGTCATTGCAATGTCATTCAGGACAACTCCAAGTCCTGAGAGTCCCCTCATGTTACACCTCTTTTTCCTTCTCCCTGCCCTCAGAACCTCCAGTGGCCACTGTCTCCACATCAGATATAATTTCTTCCATTGCTAGAATCACAATAAGTCTATAGTAGAATACCAGTAAGTCCACTCTAGTCCATAGTTCATTTCCCAATCTTGAGGATTCTGGAATGGTGATGCCCATTCCACGTCTATTGGGAAGGGGCTTCAATCCCATGAGGCTGATGGATGGGACTCTCTTGCATGCAGTTGTAGGCTCCCTCATTTCCTTGATATGGTGCTTGTCCATCCTCACCTCCTTGTTAGTTGTCCTGTGTGAGTCCAATGAACTGCAGAGCAGGTGTTGCAACTCTGCTGAGGCTCAGGGTCCAGCTGGCACATGGACAGCCCAAAGATTCAAGTCTCTTGGGCATACACCTACCAATTTCAGCACCAACTATAGGTTCAAATAGAAGGGACAGAAGAAGCGTGTGTAGAGAAGTCACAACTGAGTCCAACTCTGCCACACTCAGAAGCACAAACTCCAAAGTAGGGTCCACTGGCAAGGCACCAGACTCTGGAGCTATCTGCCATGACTGTAGGACCTGGGTGCCAGACATATTTTAAATGCAGGAGACAGAGTCATTCAATTAGTTAAAAGGGGAAACATTTTAAATACAAGAAAGTTGACATGTCTATAGGTTTTCAAAACATTAACAATATTTAGCATATATGTGAAAAAAATTTGATTCCCTTCTCTTACCCTTTGTATATCCCTAAAATACTGTTAATTTGAAGTACCTCTTGATTGCATTTCCTAGCTGACAGTTTTACTATTGAAATATTTTAAAATTTACTTTTAGAGGGAATTTAAACTTAAGTATTGTAGATAAGGAACTAGTTTTGGATACTCATTGCATTTATAATGCAGAAATAAAGGTCAAAAATATCTAATCAAGAGAATTCCACTTTCAGCAGTGTATTGGACAGATATCCAAGTGTCCATCAACAGACAAATGGATAAATAAAATGTGTTATATACATACAATGAGATATTATTCAGTCAGAAAAGGAATAAAGTTCTAATACACATTTTAACATAGATGAAAGTTGAAGACATCATTTTCAGTGTCATAAAGCAGAAACAAAAGGACATAAAAATTGTATGCTTTCACTTACATGAAACAACCTGAACATGCATGTTCATAAAGACAGAAAGCAAGGACACCGGACATTTTTGTGTTTTTGCTTTATCAGAGAGAAAGCTTTTCTCATTTCATTAAGTGTGATGTTTGCTGTAGTTTTTTTCTTATACCTACCCTTTAGAGGTTAAGAAATTTCTTTCAATAATATTTAGCTAGGAATCATAATTATAATTTAATAATTTAATGCTGATTTTCCATCAAATGCTTTTTCTGCATCTATATGATCATATGATTTTTTTAAATTCAATCCCTTAAAGTGATGAAGTATATTAAATGGTTTTCTAGTGTTTAATGAATTTTGCTTTCCTTAGATGAAATTAATTTAGTTAAGATGTACTATCCTCAGTATAAATCATTGGATTTGGTTGATAAAATTTCTTTTTTTGTGTGTGCTTTAGGTGGAAAGTCTAAGAAACCATTGCCTAACCCAAGATCCTGAAGATGTTTCCCTATGTTTTATTCAGAAGTTCTATAGACCTGGGTCTTATATTTAGGTGTTTGTTTCATTCTGATTTGATTTTTGTATATGGTGTGAGATAGGGGTCCTCTTTCATTTGTTTGCATATGGATATCCATTTCCCCCAGGACCAGTTGTTGAAGAGACCATTCTTTCCCAATTGAGTAGACTTGGCAGCCTTGTTAATAGAAATTTACTTGGAGTTGAAAAGCTACTGCATTAAAATTCAAGCATGTAGGGGGCAGATGTGGCTCACCTCCCACATAGGAGGTCCTGGGTTTGGTTTCTGCTGCCTCCTAAAGAAAAAACAAGCAGACAATGAGCAAACAATGAGCAAAAAATGAGCAGACAATGAGCAAAGAAGCAACAACTATCAGGCGAGTGCAAACAGTGAGCAAAACCAACGAGCAAACAGATAAGGAAGCCATCTCAGAGGGAGAAAAAATTCAAGCACGTAAATAAAACCAGGTATTCTTAATATTTATATTACTCCTAAGACACCTGGATCACAAAATGGCTATTCTTACTAGTGCCTTTAAAAAATACTTTCTGACAATATACTAAGTACATCAGGAGTTCATTATCTCTTTCAAGCTAGTATAGAAATCACCGTAACAGCAGTATATTACAAGAATACACTGAATTAGTAAAACACCATGTGGATCCTGGTAAAATGAAATGCTAACTGCCTAACTGGTAATCATGTTGTCTCCATTTATTAACATAATTTTTAAGTTACAGAATTTTTTCCTCCAGAAATCTTTATTGAATTATATACATGTAAGGAAGATATAGTTTTAGAAATGGATACATATTAAATTCAGATTGAGATAAAAATATAGTTAGAATTCAGTATAGAAGTGGGGAGGTATTTGAGCTGATACAAAATGCACAATGTAAGAAGCATTATTTGACTATATAAAAATATTAATGATATATATATTTTTCAGGTACCAGGGTCTGGGGATTGATCCAGGACCTAGTATGTAAGAAGCCGTCACTCAACCACTGAGCCACATTGGCTTCCCTGAGTTAGTTTTTTCATTTGTTTTGCTTATTGTTTGTTTTTGTCTATTCAGGAGGCACGGGGAACCAAACCCAGCACCTCCCATGTGGGAGTTGGGCACTCAACTGCTTGAGTCACATCCACTCTCTTGTTAATAATATTTCGTTAAACAATTTGCATATGACTACCTTGAATATCTAATAGATATATTCTGATATATATCAAAACTCATATTAATATATTTGGAAATTTACATATACTATAATTTACATTTATTAAAATGAAAATAGACTGGGGAACGGATGTGGCTCAAGCGATTGGGCTCCTGTCTACCATATAGGAGGTCCAGGGTTCGATTCCCAGGGCCTCCTGGTGAAAGGCAAGCTGGACCATGTGGCGAGCTGGCCTGAGAGGTGTGCTGGCCAACACAAGTGCTGGCCCATGCAGGAGTGCTGGCCTGTGCGGAGTGCTGGCACAAGAAGATGCAACAAAAAGCGACACAGAGGTAAGACAATAAGAGATGCAGCAGACCAGGGACCTGAGGTGGCGCAAGAGACTGTGAACCTCTCTCCCACTCTGGAAGATCCCAGGATTTGTTCCTGGTGCCACCTAAAGAGAAGACAAGCAGACACAGAAGAACACACAGAGAGCAGACAGCAAGCTCAAAACAGTGAGGGGGGTGGGGAATAAATAAATAAATAAATCTTTAAAAAATATATATGAAAACAGACCATATACTTGATATAGAATTCTGAATGGAAAAACAAGGAATGAAAAGCTAAAAAATGTAACATGGGACTGTATGACATTGTGAAACTTCATGTAAAATACAAATGTGGCTGATATTACATATATAAGACTGTTGTTGTTGTTTTTTACAAAATATTGAATTCCCATCCTGGAGAGCTCTGACACATTCTCTAATGGGGCAGCAACAGTCCTCCAAGTGCAGGGGCAATGACTGGTGAAGGAAGATGACCCATTGATGGGCCCTTGATATTGATGACTTTGCTTATGAGCCTTTGCTCTTGAAATTGAAACTTAGTCTAGTGTTGTGGGGTGCCTAAGAGTTGCTTCCTGAGAGCCTCCTTGTTGCTCAAATGCGGCCTCTCTCTAAGCCAAACTCAGCATATAAATGCATTATCTTCTCCCCAGTGTGGGACATGACTCCCAGGGATGAGCCTCCCTGGCACTGAGAGATTACTACCAAGCACCAACTAGCAATGCACCTGGAAAAAGACCTCAAATAAAAGGGGGAAAAGATAAAGAAAAATGAGTTTATATGGATAAGAGACTTCAAAATGAGTTGGGAGGTCATCCTAGAGGTAACGCTTGTGCATATCTCAGCAGGATCTCATAGACAGCCAAAATGGATACTACACCAAATAGTGGGTTTCCTGAGGGCTCTGGAGACACCCAGGTCCTATGGTCAGGGCAGATAACTCCAGAGCTTGGTGCCTTGCCAGTGGGCCCTACTTTGGACTTTGTGCTCCTGAGAGTGACAGATTTGGACTCAATTTTGGCCTCCCTATACATAGCTTATCAGTCCTTTCTATTTAAACCTATACTTCGTGCTGGAGTTTGTATGTGTACATCCAAGAGACTGGAAACTTTAGGCTGTCATGCCAGCTGGGCCCAGAGCCTCAGCAGAGTTGCAATACCTACTCTCCAGTTCATTGGACTCACCCAGGACAACCTACAAGGAGGTGAGAACTGACAATCAGCAAACCAAGGAAACAAGATAGCCTATAATTGCAAGCAAGAGTCCCATCCATTGGCTGTATGAGATTGAAGTCCCCTCCCAATTAGAGGTGGAGGGGACATCACCATTCCAGAATCCTCAGGATTGGGGAATGAACTATTGACTAGAGTGGACTTACTGGTATTCTACTATAGACATTTTGTGATTGCAGCAATGGAAGAAATTACAACATTGTTGGGGAGCCAGTGGCCACTGGAGGCTCTGGGGTCAGGGAGAGGGAAAAACAGTTGTAATATTGGGACTTTTTCAGGACTTGGGAATCATCTTGAATGACATTGCAACAATAGATACAGGCCATTTTATATCATCCCAGAACTGTGTGGGAAAGAGTGTAGACTACATTGTGAACTATGGTCCATGCTCAGTGGCAATGCCTTAGGATGCGTTTATCAATTGCAATGACTGTGCCACACTAATGCAGGATGTTTATGTGGGAGAGTGTGGGAGGTGTGGGGAGTGGGGCTTATGGGAATCCCTATATTTTTTGTTTAATATTTATGTAATCTAAGTATCTTTAAAAAAGTTAAAAAAAAATTATGGAAAAAAAAAACAAGAAAACAAGAACATTATGTAAAAAAAGGAGAGAGAGAGAATTCTGAAAGCAGCAAAAGAAAAGTAATGCATAAAGTATAAGGGATACCCAGTAAGATTGGGTTTCTGACTTCTCATCAGAAACCATGGAAGCAAGAAGTCAGTTGTATGATATATTTATGATACTACAAAAGAAAAACTGCCAGCAAGGAATCTTCTATCTGGCTATTTTGTCTTTCAAAAATGAATATGAGTTTAGAATATTCACAGATAAACAAACTGTGAGAGTTTGTTAATTGCAAGAAATACTAAAGGGAGTATTACAGCCTGAAAAGAAAAGACAGGAGTGAGAGGCTTGATAGACAGTCTAGAAATGAAGATTATATCAGTAAAAACAACTAAACGTGTAAAAAGAGTGGTAAAAATAAAATATGGCAGATAAAATCCAAAGGGCAAAATGGATGAAATAAGAACTACCTTTATAATAATAACATTGAATATTAATGGATTAAACCCCCAATCAAAAGGCATAGACTGGTGGAATGGATAAGAAAATACCACCAATATGCTCTCTACAAGAGACTCACCTTAGACCCAAGGATACCAATAGACTGAAATTAAAAGGTGGGAAAAAGATATTCCACACATGCAGTA
>JAQZBX010008922.1:0-47135 GCA_029593785.1 Cabassous unicinctus | reverse complement strand
TTTAATTTTCATTCCTTTCAAGAAGACATTTACTGGATTTTTTTGAAATTTCTTCTTTGACCCACTGATTTTTTAAGAGTTTGTTGTTTAATCTCCATATATTTATGAATTTTCCATTTTTCCATCCATTATTAATTTTCAGCTTCATTCTGTTATGATCAGAGAAATTGTTTTGTATAATTTCAATGTTTTAAATTTAGTTAGACCTGTCTTTTGACCATCAATCATATGGTCTATTCTGGAGAAAGATCCACATTTGCTTGAAACGAATATATATCCTGCTGTTTTGGGGTGCAATGCTCTATAAATGTCTGCTAGGTCTCGTTCATTTGCCATAGTATTCAAGCTCTGTTTTTTTATTTATCCTCTATCCAGATGTTTTATCCTATACTGAGAGTGGTGTATTGAAGTTTCCAACTATTATTGTAGAGATGTCTTTCTCCCTTCAGTTTTTCCAGTGCATGCCTCATCTATTTAGGGCACTGTGTTAGGTGAATAAATATTTATTATACTCATTTCTTCTTGGTGAATTGTCCCTTTTATTAATATATGATAACCTTCATCATCTCTTTTTGAAATTGAAGTCTATTTTGTCCAATATTTGTATCACTGCTCTGTATCTTTTTTAGTTATTGTTTGCATGGAATATCTTTTTCTAACCTTTCACTTTCAACCTGATTATGTCCTTACATCTGAGGTGAATCTTTTGTAGGAAGCATATAAATGGCTCATTTTTTAAAGTCCATTCTGTCAGTCTATGCATTTTGATTGTGGAATTCAGTCCTTTAATATTCAATGCTATTAATGTAAAGACATTACTTACTTCATCCATTTTACCCTTTGCCTTTCCATTGTATATCTTACTATTGTCTAATCTTTGCAATTTAAGTTACCCTTATTTATAATCTTCATTTATATATTCTTTTAAAATTTCTTACCCTTTTTTTTTTTATTCATTTCATGCTGCAGCACTCCCTTTAGTGTCTCTTGTAAATCTGGTCTTTTGGTAACATAGCTTCAGTTTTTGTTTGTCTGTGAAGACTTTCAACTCACCCTCATTTTTATAAGACAGTTTTTCCAGATAAAGAATTCTTGGTTGGTCGTTTCTCTTTCAGTACCTTAAATATATCATGCCACTTTCTTCTCACCTCCATGGTTTCTGATGAGAGGTCAGCACTTAATCTTATTGAGTTTCCCTTGTATGTGATGCACTGCTTTTTCTTGCTGTTTTCAAAATCTCTTTATATCTGGTATTTGTCATTCTGATAGGTGTCTAGTAGTAAGTCTATTCTGATTTATTTTGTTAGGGATGCATTGTCCAACTTAATTCTTGATATTTATGTCTCTCTTAAGGTTTGGGAAGTTTTTTGGTTATTATTTCCTTGTATAATCATTCTGCTCATTTCATGTTCTTTTCTTCTGAGACACAAATAATGCTTATGTTTGCTCATTTTGCATTTCATTCAATTCCTTAAAATCAATTTCATTTTTTCCATTCTATTTTCTTTCTGTTCTCCTGTCTTTTCATGTCTTGGCAAGTTCTGTACCCAATTTTATTAATTCTGTCCTTCATCTATTCAAATATGCTGTTATATGTCTATAATATAACAGCTAATAGTACGAAAGCAGTCCCCCACTACCACAAATTATGCATCGAGTTTCCTGCATTTGGGGAAATCACAGGGGTCAGCACATCTGGAGTGCAATGGATAAGCCTAGCCCTGAGAAAACCACCTTCGTGATCATGGTATCTCCCCTGCCAGGTAAGTATCTAATATATTTTTAATCTCACCCATTGTGTCTTTCATTTCCATAAGTACTTTTAGTTTCCTTTGAAAGCTT
This sequence comes from Cabassous unicinctus, assembly GCA_029593785.1. Lineage (NCBI taxonomy): Eukaryota > Metazoa > Chordata > Mammalia > Cingulata > Chlamyphoridae > Cabassous > Cabassous unicinctus. Next base: position 45,293 of record JAQZBX010008922.1, on the reverse strand, counting down.
TAAGTTTTTTTTTTTTAAGCTTACCCAGTGTCTTCTTAATATCCTTTACCTCTTTATTCATATTTTCCTTCAATTGCTTGAATTGATTTAGGAGGTTATGTGATTACCATTGAGTAGTGTTCTTAAATCCCGTGTCTTGTTAGGATTTTTAGTTTGTTTCTTTGGCTGTGCTGTCTATTATTGTTTTGTGGTATGATTTCTAATTTTTTCTGATATATAGCTTCTGAAAATGTTGGTGAATTTACTCTGACAGTGAATTTCTCTCTCTTGCCTAATGGTTTTGTTTCATGGCCCTTCTCAATTTTTTTTTAGCACATAAAAAGTCTACCTTATCAGTCATCAAGGAAATGCAATTAAAACAAAATACACATCTGTTATAATGGCTAAACTGAAAAGACAGACAATACCTACACTTGTAAGGATATGGAGAAGCTTCAACTCTCATATACTACTAAGAATATAAATTGAAGCAAACATTTGGAAAACAATGGCAGAATCTACTATAGCTGAACATATGTATACCATATGACCAAGCAATCTTATTCTTGGCATATGCCCAACAGAAATGGGTCCATATGTTCATCAAAAGGCATGTACTAGAATGTTCAGAGCAGCACTATTTGTCAGAGTCAATAATTGAAAACTCTCCAATGCCCATCCAATGCAGAACAGGTAAATTATGATATATTCACACAGTGGAAAACTATACTGCCTTAATAATAAGAACAGTAACACACAACAATCAGAATGCATCTCACAAATAAAATGTTGAACAAAAGAAGCTATGCAAGGAAGAAAATACATGGGTTTTATTTATACCCAATTAGCAAAATTAGCTCAGGACTCAAAGTAAAAATCAGCAGGAGACTGAGAAATTAAAAAATCATCCTTGTCTGTTATCTATGATTATCTGTTAGCTGATAACACAGATAAAGTTAGCTGCAGGGTTAACAGAAAATATTTCTTCAAGGTCATGCTGCAGATGTGAAGTATCATAATGACTCTTCTTTGAGTTACTACTGTTTTTTCACTAATGATGCCGAGTCTTGCTTTGTTAACCTCACTTGCCAAACAAACATTATTGAGATTCCTTATTACTAGGCTGCCCTTACCTCATGACAGCAACCAATTTAGAACTTATCCTTACTTCCCCTAACTTCTCCTTGAAATTATTCAGTCAAAGCCTAAGCCTTTCTAAAGCCTCTCCCTGCTCCCTCTTCCTACCAAGATGCACTCATGGTTTCTCTGTTGTATCCTCCTTCATTTCAGCAAGGCAATAAGATAACATTTGTTGGACTGAAGTTTGTCCTTGTAGATATAATAATATATCAAAACCAGCCGTAAACAGGCCATAGGTTTAGAAGTCAGATTACCAATTAACATTGGAGGGGTCAGGGACTGGGAGGGGGTACAAAACTGACTTCTGTGAAGTTAGTAATACTGTATTTCTTGAACTAAGTGGTAGTTATACAGTTGTGTTAACTTTGTCACTCTTCATTGACTTGTACAGTTATATTTTGGTCACTTTTCTCTATGTATGTTATGCTTCAATTAAAAGTTTTATAAAAAAGAAAACAAAAAATCAAACAACAAAAAATAGTCTCTGCACTTCTGTGTCCATTGAGTGTTATTCATGAGAATTTGCCCTTTACTTTCTTACCTTCTTGTCATCTAGGTATAGATAATAGGGTCACTAGAAGCTTCATCTCCTACAATCTAGGTATCACGTCATTGCAGTGAGCTTCTTCTTGGGGCTTTTGCAAATATATTATCCCATAACACATGGTTGGACTTTCTTTGACACCTGGTATTGTGTGTCCATTTGTGCTAAACAATTCTTTCTTTTCTTGGTACAGTTAATTTTTCTGGAGCAATCTGAGTTAGTTTCCAGTGCCTAACCTTCCTTCCTTGCACAAACAGAAAGTTATCTATAATTTTCTTTCCACAATGTTTAATACAAGAAATAGAACACTTCCTTCTAGAGAAATAAGCATATATTGTATAGCCGTATATATTGTACCATCCATATATAGGAAACTGACTTTCAACCATATATCTACAGTCAAAAGTAGGTTCTATGGTTTTCAACTAAAAAAAGTAAGTGTTTAGACTTTGAGTTTTAGAGATAAAGCTAATGTTGGCTAAAGAGAAGTAATAAGCAAAGGCCTGGATGAGAAACAGTGATGGGCTTTGCTCAAGACTTAGCCATTAGATCCATTTAGCAGACCATGTAAAAAAAAAGAGAGACAAGTCTTAGAAGATAAGTTGTCAAGGGAAAAGAGGGCCCCAATGTCAAGCTGAAGAGTGCCAGGTTCCAAAACGTAATATGGAGAAGGGCATGGAGCAGCAGGGGCATCCAGTGACTTGGAAAAACAACATGTAGCAGTTTCATTGATTCATTAGGGAAAAAATGAAAGCTACAACATAACCCTCATCTTTTCCCCTGGTAACTCAGTTCTCATAGATTGTGGTTCATAAATACTGGTCTTCCTCAAAGTCCAAGGATAATTTTGCAATCACTTCTTCTGGAAATAATATTTCATGTCCCCATGTTAGGAAAATAAGTCACAATACATCTTGCACTTCATGACTTTGCCCAACAGGACAACCCCCTGAGTCTTGTCTTGTACCTGTACCTAAGAAGAGGAATGCTGGGGGTGGGGTGACTCCATCAGTTCTTGAAATTTAACTTGCACAACAATAAAATGATAATTTAATAAAAGAGAAGCAGTGACAGGCCCCAGAGAGATGACACATGTCCCATTATCTCTAGAGTTGCAGTAGTGAGGTCTAGAGAGAAGCCCCTTATAAAACTGTTAAAATTCTTCAACCGAAAGAACATTTAGTTCTCAGTCAGGAGCAGTGTACAGTAACCCTGATGTTGTTCCAGAATTAGCCACGGTTAAACAGACCTCTTGGTGCTCTGAGACAGCTGACTGTGGCAACAGAGGGTGCTCTTCCCTGAAATCTCCTGTGCCAGTTTCTGTCTCTGAGATGATGTCTAGAACCTTTGGTGGGGAGGTACCTAATCATCTGTAGTTGAGATCATCATGGTTTTTGCCGCCAATGTGAACATGCTCCTGAGTCTGCAGAAGTGGTTTCAGAAGCTCTAAAATAGGCAATTCCTTTCTGATTCCAGAGACTGCAAGGGCTGTAGTAGAGGGAGGAGATGCTCATGTGTGTAGGTTTATGTATCTGGAGCAAAGTCTCCAAAAGGACTGTTATGTACAGACTATCATGACATTATTTTGTCACACTGGCAGAGTTGGCAGCTGCATTTCCCTGTCATGCTCAGTATTGACCACCACTGCACTGGGCAGGGAAGACAATTGGTCTGCAACCCTCATGGCTGCTGGACAGCTGAGTAGAGCTGCTGTGGATAATGTAACACAGGCAGATAGGCTTGCAGTATCTGTGGCTGCTGTTTGTCCAAGTCAGGCTGCTGCTGCCACTTGTAGTAAGTTGGCTGATGGGCCGGCAGCATCTGCCCCTGCTGCCCTCTTGGGCCAGGCTGTGGTACCTGGGGCTGCTGTGAATACTGGAACATGGGCAGATAAACCTGCAGCATCTGTGGCTGCTGCCTTCCCTGAGCTAGCTGCTGCTACAAGTACTGTAATATGGGCAGATAGGTCTACATTGTCTGACCCTGCTGCCCACCCAGGCCAGGCCATGGTACTTGGGGCTGCTACAGGTAATAGAACATGGGCAGATAGACCCACAGCATCTGTGACTGCTTCCCTCTCAGGGCAGGTTGCCGTTGCTGCCACTGCTGGGATATGGGCAGATAGGCCTGCAGGGCCTGCCCCAGCAGCTTTCCCTGGCTGAGCTGCTGCCCCTGGGACGAAACATGTTGCTGAAGTATCCTCCTGAAACTCTGATCTTAGAGCATCTTCCAGTAGGGAAAGCATTCAAGCAGACACTGGAGCAGCTTTCTCATTTCTGAATGTAAGTGTCTCAGGCCAAGAAGTAGCTACTGGGGATTCTTTGGGCATTTTCTAAAGAAAACTTTGTAGAAATGTCTTGAGCATTGGATTCAATAGTTGTTCCTTTGCAGGACATTCCCTCAGCAACTGCTGAAAGATTCTCTTGTCATGTTGCTGGGACAGCCTTATGTCTTCCCCATGGGAGTCAGCCAGTGACCTAAGAAGGGCTAGTCCTGGGGTGGGATTTTGTTCTTTATTCCCTCATCCCCAAGACTCTTCAGTTAGAGAAAATGCTGAAGATATGGGAGTAGTTTGAGGCTGTAGTTGGGTAGTTGGTCTGCCAGTGGAAAACAGTGAACTGGACCAAGTCAATGAAGGTCCCAAGCTTGCCCTGGACATCACAAAGGGACTTAGAGCCATGCTCATGCTCCTGACTTCAGCATTCCCTGAGCTGGACCATTGCCCAGGAATATCTTTTGTCCTAGCTGGGCAGATGGCAGCAGGCTGGTCATCAGGGGCCCTCAAAACAGTTTCTTCTTGTCCTTGGTCCTTGCTCAGTCCCTAGGAGGTCATTGCTCTTTCTTTGCCTGTGTCCAGTTCTTCAATCTGATTGTCTCTGGTAGCTTGAGGATTCTTCTTTTAATATCTACAGCTCCTCTCCTTGCTCCAACTTGAAGACCATTTCTGGCTTGGTAATGCAAAACCCTGGATCAGTTCATTTTCTGCCGGTCTTGGGAAAACATGGAGTAGTGTGACTGTAGAGCAATCTTGCCTGGCATGGCTCTCCTGAAACCTGGTCCTGACCTTCCATGTCACAAAGCTGTGATGCCTTCATATGTGATATCTAAAGTCTTGCTTTTTGGGGCCAGGGGTTATAAAAATTTCTTCTGGCCTTGTAAATCTAGAATCTGCTCCTTTTGAGGGCCTCTTCCACTGCTCTGAAGCTCTGGCAAGAGGTCTGAGGTCACAGGGGTGTTTGCTTCCAAGTGTGATTGTGATTCCTGCAATTCTTTCCCTCTTATCTCCCTAGAACTGATTGTTCCAAAGTAGATGGGACCTAGGCTTATGCCCTTCTTCTGAGCATTGAGAAACCGGTACTTAGCAGAGTGTGCTGGGATCCAACTCAGTTGCCCACCACCCTGGGTTGCCCCACTGTGTCCTGGGCTAGGTCCAGCATGGAGCCTTGGGCTTTCCTGACCCACCGGTTTGCAGAGAGCCCCTAGACCCATGCTGTAGTCTCCCAGAGGCCCTGCAGCCCCCATGCCAGCAGGCACTTCAGCATCAGAGCAGAATGGACGGTGATCACATTCCAGGAGGCTGCAGAATGAGCAGAAGCCTCCTCTGTGCACTTGCGCAGGGGCTGCTGGTGGCTCCCACTGCACCAGGACAAACCTCGGCAGGTAGGGTACTTCATGGAGCAGTGGACAGGGCTCAAGGTGTGCAAGGCTCATCATGTGTCAGCCAGAGGGACCCTGGGCTGACTGGGGTGATGGGCCGGGGCATAAGGCCTGGGGGAAGTTTTTGATTTTTGGTTTAACTTATTCTATGCTTTTAAAATTGCCCAGCTGAAGTTTTGAAAATGTGGTCAGGGACTCACTAATGGGAGGCAGTTCTGCTCTAAGGGGCTGAACTGTGAGACTTCTAAAAGTGTTGTTGTTGTTGTTTTCTTGCAGTTTCCCACCTGATCAGCAGGTAGTACTTGGTGAATCTTTCCACCGAAGTGACTCTTTCAAACTTCAATTGCCCCTGATCCTAGTTCTGCTGGCCAAATTCACTGAAAAGGAAAACATACTCTACCCTCTGCCACACCCTCCCTCTTCCCAGGGAGAAAGACATCTGTTCCCCTCTCAGTTGGCTGCTTTGAGCTACATATTTTATCCAGGGTGTTCACCATGAGGGTGGGGGATGGGTGTGGTTCCTTGCAGGAGTGGGGGTGTTTATAACACATGGGTTTCCTTTGTACTTCTTCATCTCTCTGTCCCTTGCCTCTCTTGAGAATGTGTAGCACTCTCCTGGTCTGCAACTCTCTAAAGTACCTCTATCAGTCAGCTTTTTGCCCTTCTTCCATTGTGTTTCTGAGAGAGTTTGACTTATCTACCCCAATGCCGCCTCCTCCTTCCTTTTAAATTTAATCATTGGCTTTTCCATTTCTACAAAGAAGGTTGTTTGAATTTTGATTACGATTGCATTGAAACTGTAAATTTCTTTGTTTAGAATTCACATCTTAACAATATTCAGTCATCCAATCCATGAACATGAAATGTCCTTCCATTTATATAGGTGTTCTTTGATGACTTTTAGCAATGTTTTGCTGTTTTCTTTGTGCAGATACTTTACATCCTTGTTTATATATATGGGCTTGTTTTTTGTTTGTTTGTTTGTTTTGAGGTCCTGGGTCCTGGGGATTGAACCTTGGACCTCTTATGTGGGGAGTCAGTGCTCAACCCCTGAGCCACATCAGCATCCCTGAGTTGGTTTTATCATTTGTTTTGCTTGTTCTTTGTTCTTTGGTTTCTTTAGGAGGCACCAGAAACTGAACCCAGGACCTCCCATGTGGGAGGTGGGCACTCAAATACTTGAGCCACATCTGCTCCCTATTTGATTTTTTTAGTTGCTATTTTTTATGGAATTTTTTCTTTATTTCTTCTTCTGTTTGTTTATTCCTTGTTTATAGAAATTCTATTATTTTTGCTTGTTGAACTTGTACCCCGTGACTTTGCTGAATTCATTTCTTGGGTCAAGGAGCTTTGTTGTGGCCTTTTGGGGATTTTCTTTATACAGGATCATGTCATCTGCAAATAGTGGAAGTTTATTGCTTCTTCCTTTCCAATTTGGATGCCTTTTCTTTTTCTTTCCTGATTTTTCTGGGAATATCTAGCAGTACACTTGAATTACAGTGGTGACGGTGTTCATCCTTGTCTTGTTCCTGATCTTAGTGGGAAAGCTTTAAGTCTTTCACAATTAAGTATGATGTTAGCTGTGGGTTGTTCATATATGCCCTTTAGCATGCTGAGGAAGTTTCCTTCTATTCCTTGTTTTCTAGGTGTTTTTATCAATAAAATATGCTGGATCTCATTAAGTGCCTTTTCTGCATTCACTGAGATGATGAAGGGTTTTTTGTTTTGTTTTATTTTCTACCTCATCCTGTTAGTGTGATGTATTACATTAGACTATTTTCTTATGTTGAACCATCCTTGTATACCAGGGATAAAACTCATTTTATCATGGTGTATAATTCTTTTAATGTTCTGTTGGGTATTTGGTTTGCTGGTATTTTCTTGAGGATTTTTAAAATGTATATTCCTAAAAGATATTGGATTGTAGTTTCCTTGTGATATTAGCTGACTATGGTATGAGGCTGAATTTGGCTTTACAGAGTAAATCATCTTCTATTTACTGGAAGAGTTTGAGTAGGATTGACATTAATTCTTCTTGCAATGTTTGGCAAAATTTCCTTGTGAAGTCAAATGATCTTAGATTTTCTTTGTTGGGAGGTTTTTGATTATTGACTCAGTCTCTTTACTAGTCAGTTTCTTTTTTCTGGAACGCATCTGTTTCTTGTAGAGTCTGTTTAGATATTTTGTGTATTTCTAGTATATTGTCCTTTTCATTTTGGTTATCTAATTTGTTGACATAATAGTATCCTCTTAGACTGCTTTTTGTTTCTGTGGAGTTGGTAATAACAAACCCCTTCTCATTTCTTATTTTAGTTATTTTTGTCTTCCCTCTTTTTTTCTTTATCACTAGCTAAAGGTTTGCCCATTATATCGATCTTTTAAAGAACCACTTTTAGATTTGTTGATTCTATTTTTTTATTCTCCATTTTTTTCTCCTTACTTTAATCTTTGCTATTTCCTTCCTTCTAATTGCTTTGAGTTTAGCTTGACTTCTTTCTTCTAGTTCTTTCAGGTTTTAGGTTAGATCTTTGATTTGAAATGTTTCTTCTTTTAAAAAATTTTTATTAGAGAATTTGAGGGTTTATAGGCCAATCATGCAGAAAAAACAAGATTTCCATATAATACCCCAACACCAACACCTTGCTTTGGTGTGCAACATTTGTTACAATTGCTAATAACAATTTTTTTGTAATTGTATTACTTCTTTTTAACAATACCTTTGTTATAACTCATGAAAAAATATTAAAATAGTAATATTTTAGAAGTATATGGACTATTATCATCCATAGTTTACATTATGTATGGCTTTTTAATATATACCACCCTATTATTAAAACCTTGTGTTAATGTCATACATTTGTTATAATTCATAAATGAGCACTCCAACTCTTGTACTATGAACTATAGACCATCATCTACAGTAGGGTTAATGTGTTATAAAGTCCTATGCTTTATATTTTAACTTTTATTCTAGTGACATATACAACCCAAAGTTTCCCTTTTTTTAAGCCACATTCACCTATAAAATTTAATGCTGTTAGTTACAATCAGTAATATGTTACCATCACCAAAATCCATTTCTCAACTTTTACTATCAACCTAAGTAGAAATTCTGTACAAATTAAGCACCAACACCCATTCTCTAACCCCAGCCTATCTCCTGGTAACATATCTTGCAGATTCTAACTCTTTGTCTTTGCTTATTATTATTATTATTTCATATTGGTGAAATCATACAATATTTGCCCATTTGGGTCTAGCTTATTTCATTCACCATAATGTCCTCAAGGTTTATCCATAATGTCGCATGCATCAGGATTTCATTCCCTTTTTTTTGGCTGAATACTATTCCATTGTATGTATATACCACATATTGTTTTTCCATTCATCTGTTGATGGACACTTGGGTTGCTTCCATCTTTTGGCAATTGTGAAAAATGCCACTATGAACATCAGTGTTCAAATGTTTGTTTGAGTTCCTGCTTTCAATTCTTCTGGGTATATACCTAATAGTGGGATTGATGGGTTATGTAATAATTCTATAGTCAGAATCCTGGGAAAATGCCAAATTGCCTTCCACAGTGGCTGCTCCATTTTATATTTTCTACCAACAATGAATGCATTTTCCTATTTCTCCACATCCTCTCTAATTCATGTAGTTTTCTGATTTTTTTAAAATAGTAATCATTCTGGTGGATTTGAATTTATTTCACATTTTTGTTTTGAATTCTACTTCCCTAACTGCTAGTGATATTAAGCACTTTTCATGTGGCTTTTAGCCATTTATATAACTTCTTCAGAGAAAGATCTATTCAAGTCTTTTGCCCATTTTTTAATTGGATTACTTGTGTTTTTATTGTTGAGTTGTAGTATTTCTTTATATATTCTGGATATTAAACCCTTATTGGATATGTGGTTTCCAAATATTTTATCCCATTCTGTAGCTTTTTACTTTCCAATGACTTTATATTATTATTTATTTTTTTCTTGAATCCTTTGTTGGATACTTGGAAAACCCATGTATGCATATAGTTTATAGTTATATAAACCATACATTCTCATAATTTGTTTTGAAGAAGGGGGATCTGGAAATTGGAAATTACACTTGATTTTCTCTTACATTGATTAAATAATGTTCAATATATCCTATCAGGGATCCCCAGATTTCTCACTTTTTTGTGTGTATGTGTGTGTGTCCTTTTAGAGAAAGGGCAACTCTTCCCAGTCCTTTCCTTTCTGCCTTTCTCACAGGGGTACATCTATAACAAGATATATTCCCTAATTGCATAGTGACTCTGGACATGTCATTTAATGTAAACTTGTGTCAAAGGCTATTCTTTTTAGTTTAAAGAAATATCCATTTTTAGTCAGCATCTATTATACTATCTCCCAAAACTAACAACTGCCTTCTCCTGGTAAATGTCCCTTTCTTTCACACTAACTCTGTAGTAAGATTGGAAGATGGCATTTTCTTATAACTCCTTCCTACAAGGATCTGTCTGGTTAAAGTTTGGGCTCTGACCAAAGTCATAATGACATATCCCCTAGCTTCAGTTGAATGGTGCAGGGAAGAGCCCTTAACTAAGATGGGCAATTGTGAGGTTTTCCTCAGGTTGTGTGGACGTGAGAAGAGAGTAAGCAAATCTCAGTTCCTTTTGAAGCCATGATATATGGATATAGCTAGCAATCATATTCTCTGTCACAAATTTAATCTGGGAAAATGAAAAATGATAAGAAAGTAAAAACAATAAAATTCAATGAGAGAACCTGGGAGATCTCCAAGTCCTCAGTTTCCACAGTATTGAACATTCAACTTCTTTCTTTCCTTCATCCCAGTTTATTTACTAATGGTGCTAAAGAATTTGACCTCCTACCTGAGTTTATTTAAATCATTGTTGTGTTTCTTACAACCCATAGGGCATTGATAAATGCATCTCAGTTCCTAAGGAATCTCTGTATTTTCAAATACTTCTGAACATCTGTTTCACTCTTTTCTTATTTACATACAAAAATAGCATATTTCTTCTAATAGAAAATAATGCATGTTCATTATATCATCTTATTTGGAAATTAGTGATAGGAAAATACAAATCACCCATAAACCATCATATGGATATATGTACTAGAAAAGATTTGGTATTTTCAGGGTTTATGTATTTCTAAATTTTTACATGGCATGCAAATTTGGGATTTTGTGGTTTCCACATGTTTTAGCCTGCTCTTTTGATGAATTTATATTTTGAGAATTGCCTTGTTATGAAATATTTTTCCACAATATAATTTTCAATACCTGAAACAGAATCACATTATATGACTATATCATAATTATCTTGGCTATTTCCCTATTTGGGCATTTAGATTATCCTAAATATTTTTCCCTGCCTTGAAAGTCCTTGCCTATTCCTTTATCTGCATTTCAGATTGTTTTATGGGTCATATAATTAGAATTAACAGGTTATAATAATATCTTGGACTCTCCTTCACATTATCATTTCTCTCAAATGATTTGTATCTGCTCTGGATGAGTGCATCCATTCCATTATCCCTCCCAAAATACTGAATTTGATCATTCATTAAAGATATTTGTCAGTTTGGAAAGCAAAAAATGATAAAATCTAGTTTTAAATTTCTTTGAAATTTAGTATGTCTGTGCTTTTTAAATATTTTTGGAACTTTTTGATTACAAATATCAGATACGTGATTCAAAAGCTTATAAAAGGTAAAATAAAAAAATGCATTCATTAGTTTAGGTTTTTGTGGTGTCTAATAATGAAGGCAGCCTCACAGCCTCTGATGATTCACTGAGAGTCACACTAGGATTTTGTTTTCTTACTCCCCTCCTCTTTTTCCCCACTCATCTCTCTTTTTCGTCTCTCTCTACAATATTTAGCTTAATTTATTCTATCCATTGTTCTTATTATTTTCTTTTGTATACGGATTTTTTAAAATATATGTTGGGAGAGATATGAGGCTGCATAAAATTCCAAATTTAAATTATCTGAGCAGAGCAGACTCAGAGAAAATGAGGGGGGCAGATTTTCCTTCCTAGCATTTTATTAAAATACAATGTGAATATGTACAGCAATGGATGAATCGAGGGATTGAGAGGTAACTGCTAAGGAGTGCGAGGGGTTTCTTTTTGGAGTAATGAAAATGCTTTCATATTGATTGAGGTGATGAATGCAGAAGTCTGTAATATACAAAAACCCACTGAATGTACACTTTGCATGGATTATATGATATATAAATATATCCCAATAAAATTACAAATAAAAAGTAAAAGGCTTGATGAAACATTAATCACCCAACCCTGCCCCCCAAACACAATGGAAAAAAAAAAAGAATGAAAAACCAGAATGAAAGCATCCTAAATTACATGGCTTTATTTCCATGTCAGTTCTCTCATGAACCAGGTGTGTATCACATGCCTACCACTATGGGAAGGGCCTAGGGTTATATCTGACTGACAGCCTTGAAAGAACTATGAATTGAAGGAGGAGCACTTCCTGAATAAAGCGGTTGGGGTACAGCCATCAGTGGAAGAGGAAAAGTGAGTCAAGGCAAGCATAAAAATAGTCACATATGATTTTTTTTTTCATTTGAAATATAAATTATTATCCTTTGCTGAGGTGTCCTTCTTCCCCATTCCCGTAGATGGAATGTTAGCATTTTTCATATTGATTTGTAAGACTTCCTGATATGCAAAAGATATTATTTCCTTTATTTTCATATTTTCATTCAAAATGTTTTCTTCAATTTGTTTTCATATTTATTTAACCTATGATATTATGTAATTTTCAAACTATATAATGTTTATGAAGTCAACTCTATGGAACTTTTAAATTATGATATCCACTATCTTAGCCATCAGAATATGATTTTTACAGACAAAAGGAGAGAACTTACACTTTTCAAATTCATCTATTCATCTTCTCAACAGCACTTAGTCAATTATCATTCCTTTCACTTCTTATTTTAAATCCCATTTTCATTTTATACTACTGTATTAGTCAGGGTTCACTCGGGAAACAGAATCAACAGGAGATATCTGTCAATAATATGAGATTTTATGAAAGTCTCTCACGCGACCACGGGGATGCAAAAGTCTGGGTTCTGCAAGCAGGCTGCAAACCAGGGGCTCCGATGAAAGTCTGACGAAAGATCCTTGATGAGTTTCTGGGAGAAATTGGCTGTCCAAAGACCAGCTGGGAAATTCTCTCTAAATGTTGAAATCACTTTCCTTTTTAAGGCATTCAACTGATTGGATCAAAGCGTCACCCACTGATGATGCAATCTCCCTGATTGATGCGGATGTAATCAGCCATCCACACAGTAAACTCAATGGGGATCGAAGTCCATAAATGCTCTTGTATTACAATTAGCCCAGTGCTTGCTGGACCAAACACCTGGACACAATAACCTGGCATTAGCTTAACCATAACAACTATATTATTATATAAATTATAATCTTTGTTTCTCCTGAGCTCAAGAACCATATGTAATATATCTTCTGAGAGATCTTCTTGGATACTTTATATATCTTTTGACTGAATACATCCGATACTGAATTCTTGAACTTAGGTAAAAACTGTGTCCTCTTCCATCATGTTCTAGTCAGGGAAAGTAGAAAGCAAAGTGTGATTGTTTATATTGTATTTTGTATATATATATATGTTTATATATGTCTCTTCCTCATGTTTTCACTCATGCAACTAATACTGAGTTCCTACTATGTTCTGGCATTATCCTAAGCATTTTGTATAAAAAAGTGAACAAAATATTAAAAATTTCTTACCATCGAGGAGCTAATATTCTAGTCGAGGAACCCAGACAATACATCATAAACATAGTAAATAAAGATATTGTGAAGTAAGTTGAAAAGAAATAAGTACAGTAGCAATATATGAAGACAGATAAGAATCTCAGGAGAAGGAGAAAGTGGGTTTTGTTATAAGTAGGGCAGTCAGGGTAGGTGTCATTGGTGAAGTGTCATCAATCAAAGATTTGCTCTAGTGAGGGCATCATTAAATCAAGGAGAAAGGGCTTTCCAGGTGGAAGATTTTGTTCTAAAGTGGGAGCATACATGATGATTAAGGAATAAGCATGATTGCCAGGGTAATTTTGCAGATGAGGTTAAATTAAGATTACTGAAGGCAAATATGGATTAGAGTGGGTTTAAGAGAAAACAGAAGGAGAGGAATTAAAGAAGTCAGATACAACACTTGTAAGGGATTTTGCTGCAAATGATTTCAGAAAATTGGAGGTATAGCCAGAAAAAGAAATTGGTCCAAGAGATTTATTTAATATGGGAAACTTGTAATACCTTTGAAAGCTGATGGGAATAACATAAAATGAAAAATGATACAGTAGAGAAGGAAACAGATCATATAGAAGATAGAGGGAAAAATACTTCATTGGTCCTTGAGTACAAAAGAGGGAAGGGTGAAAATGAACAAGGGGAAGCTTTAGTTTTAGATCTTCCCTGTTGCTTTTGGTTTAAAAAAAGAAACACTTTTCCTCTTCCCTATTAAACTATTTTCAAATGTAATGTGGTAGCTAATTTTGTTGTTTCATCACCTGATATTTCTACTTTGCCTCATAAAATATATTGGGTAATAGTGTGTCTTTTTCTGTACTTTGACCCAATTTGCATAACAGAATGACTAATCTTTTAGCAGGGAAGAATAGTTGGAGAAGAATAAGAAATAATTTATGAGTTAGGTTCAAAGATGAAACCAAGCTTTATTAGCTATATAAATTGGTTAAATAAGTAGATATTTGAAATTATGTGGTGATATAATACTTAGTTTACAATGCTGTTCTTTTAATTCAGTAAAATAATATATAATATATATATATGATATTTCAAAATATTCTCTCCTTTTTAGTGAAATCTGCCTGCATATTTTAAAGTTTTTAAAAATATTTTTCACAGTTTAAGATGTATATGTATAATTGAAATATAAAAAAGTGATTAAAAAGGAAGAAGGTCATTTTAAATTTTGTTGTTGAAAGCATTTTCAGTCACCATAAGTAGAGATCTAAAATATTTCAAGAAAATGGTATGAGTCCACTTTTTATAAGCATGTTAATATTTAAAATTATAACATTGTATTATGAGATTTTCAAGTGTGGAATTTTCAGATAATGGAATTTGTAGATGTAATACATATGACAATTATAATATAAAGTGGGAGGGTGAAGAGAACTAAATGGTTATAGGTCTTCTATATTTCACTTGAATTGGTAAATAGTAATTCTAAGTAGTCTTTTGAAACCTTATATATATGTATTACAATCTCTGGGAGTCACTAATAATAACAATAAGTATAATGAAGGAAGTATAAAAAAGTGAATATAAAAATTTAAGTCAAATCTGAAAAAAATATTCAAATAACTCCAAGGAGGCAAGAAATGGGAAGAAATAGACAAAAGTAGCAAAGAAAAATAGATAATAAAATGGTATATTTAAAGGCTACCATGTACATAATTTTACTAAATATTCATGGCCTGAACACTCCAATTAAAGACTGATGCTGTCATATTAAAAAAAAAAAATGAGACCCCATTATATGCTGTCTACAGGAGAACTGTTTTAATTATGAAGACCTAGAGATGTTAAAATAATAAGAAATAAAAGTACTATGAAAATTCTAAACAATAGAAAGTGGGTATGGTTATCCTAAAATCAAACACAATAGACTTTATAACAAAGAAAGTTATTGGGAGCAAAGATGAACATAATATTGTTATAAAAGTGTCAGTTGCCAAAAAGACATACAAATCATAAATGTTTATTCCCTTTACTATAGAGTGCTTCAAAATATATGTTGCAAAAAAAAAAAGAGAACTGAAAAGAGAAGCTGATAAATTCAAAATTATATGTACAGACTTAGACATACCTTTCAGTTATTGATAGAATAAGTGTACAGAAAACTAATTATGACATAGAAGACCTAAATCATTCTTTTAACCAATTTAGAAAATATTTGTGTACTAATCCACTCAAAAACAGCAGGATACACTTTTCTCAAGTGCACATGGAATATTTATCAATGTAGACCATATTCTAGACTATAAAACAAACCATACCAAAGATAAAATAATTGAAATCACAAAAATACATTCTCTGACAATAACAGAATTAAATTAAAAAGAAAGAATGGAAAGTAAGCTGTAAAATCCCAAATATCTGGAAATTCATCAACACTCTTCAAATAGCTCTGGTATGACATAGAAGTTGAAAGATAAATTAGAAAATATTTTTAATTAATTGGAAATGAATATACAACATGGAAATTTGTTACGTAGTAATAGAGCAATAGAAAGAGGGAAGTTTTTAATATTAAATGCTAATATTATAATGTAAGGAAAATTAGTAAATCAATACTCTAATCTTTCACCTGCAAATTAAATATGGGCAAACTGAAGAAAAGAAATACTATTAATAATAGCAAAATCTGAAAACACAAAATCTATAAAGTAATATCATTGAAATCTAAAGGTGGCTTTGTGTAAAGAAAAATAAAATGGGAATCCTCTAACTATTCTAAGAAAAAAGAGAGAAGACTAAATTACCATTATCAGAAATATATGATGTGACCTCACTATACACTCTACAGACAATAGGAAAATAATGAAGTAGTATAAGTAACTTATGCTAATAATTTTGACAACTTAAAGGAAATTTTTATAATTCTTTGAAAGGCACAACTACCAAAGCTTACTCAAGAAGAAATAGATAGCATGAATAGTCTCATATTTTTTAAGGAAATTGAATTTCTAGTTAAGAACCTTCCAAAAAAATTCAAATTTGGGCCCAGATGATTTAAGTGGTAAATTCTATCACAAAGTTAAAGAAGAAATTATATCACTTCTACACAATCATTTTCAGGCAATAGAAAATGAAGGACACTTCCCAACTCAATAAATGAATTCAACATTACAGGATATCAAAAGTATTCAAAGAAATTACAATAAAAATTACATACAGACCAATATCTATCATGAATATGAAACAAAATTAGTTAATAAAATGAAAGCAAGTGAAATTAAGATATGTCTAAAGAGGACAAATAAGTCACAACCAAGTGTGGTTTATTACAGAAATACAGGGCTGGTTTAACAATTAAAAATTAATCTAAAGAATAAAAAAGTAAAACTACATCATTGTCTCAATAGGTGCAGAAAAAAGCACTTTATAGAATTCAATATCTATTCATGATAAAAAAAATTTTCACTAAACAATGAATAGAAAGGACTTTTATTAAACTAATTAAGGTCTTCAACAAAGCCTGCAGCTGCGATCATATTCAATAGTGAAAGACCAAATGCTTGTTCCCTAAGTTTGGGAACAAGGCAATGATGACTCTTCCTACTACTCCTATTTACCACCATGCTGGAAGTTGTAGCCAGTGCACTAAGAAAAAGACATAAATGACATAATTTTTGGAAAGTAAGAAATTTATTTTTCAATTTTTAGAAGTGTCTTTCTATGTAGTAAATCCTATGGAATCCTTTTTAAAAAAGCTTCTGAAACTAATAGCGGAGTTCAGCAAAATCACTAGCTTCAAGTCAATATAAAAATTTAATTATATTTCTGTATAATGGAAATCATTTTTTAAAGAAAATGTGCCATTTTAAATGTATCATTAAAACACAAAAGAGTTTCTTCACCAAAATTTAAAGTGTCAGCTATGAAAGACAATTTTAAAGTACTGACAAGCCACAAGGTAAGAGAAAAATATTTATATATCATATCTCTAAGAAATGGCTTGTATCTTGAATCTGTAAAGAACTAATTCAATAGAAGAAAAATGACTGAATTTAAAAATTAGCAAAATTTTGTGCAGATATTTCACCAAAAAATGTAGATTTAAAATAAGTACATGAAAAGTAGCTCACCATTGTTTGTTGTTAATGGCTACCAAAGTAAAAGAGGAAAATGAGGGGGAAAACCCCACCAAATCCAAGTACTGTTAAGGATTGGAGCAACTGGAACTCTCATACATTGCTGATGGTAATGTGTAATGGTACAGCCACTTTGGAAAACCATTTGGCTGTTTATTTTACTCTTTTAAACATTTACTTACCTATTGTTCCAGAAATTCCACTCTTAGTTTCAGAAATATTAGAATGCCATTTCAACTGCCATCTGTTAGTTAACCAAGTCACTGAGGACAGCATAGACTTAAAAAGAGGGGAGGAATAGATCTTCCTTCTTGGTGGTGGTTGGAATGCATGTGCAGTCTGAGAAGGAGCTGATGGTAATCCTATTATAGATTAGCTACCACAGCCTGACCTCTGACTCCAACAATTCCATCCCTTCCCATATACAAAGTGTAATCAACTTTTCCCAAGAGCTCTCAAATGTCATTTCATCATGACATCATCTTAAAGTCCAGAATCTTCCCATTTAAATCAGGACCAGAGGAACCTGGATGTGGTTTCTCAGTGTAGTTGCTTGAATATGATTATCCTTGATCCTTAAGACTTGTTAATTAAAATATATCTGCCCCCTTTCCCTAATACCTGCATACCATGGTGAGATATGCATAAAATAACCACAATACACACTTCTATTCAGAAAGGAGAAAATGAAAACATAGAAATTACCAGTCCATAGCAATTCTGAAATTCAGCTAAACTCTATATCTAGTTCTTTCCACAAATCTCCTCAAGCAGATCCACAAATTTATTAATAATTTGTCCCATTTTCTATTATATTATAGGTAACTCTTTTGCTAACTTCTCCTAGAGCATAACATGGTTGAAATGCTGGGTTCAGCTGGGCCTGTCTTGCTCAACATGTAATCTCACCATCTGTCTACATGATCTCTCCAGCAGGATAGGAACACTTCTTTCATGGTAACTCAGAATCCATGAACATGAGCACCAAGATATTGAAGGGGAGACTTCCAGGGATTTTAGGCCTGGGTTCAGAAAGTAGGAATTTCAGTATCACTATATTCTATTGGCCAAAGAATCACAGAGCCCACTCTGATTCACAGAGAAGAAACACAGACCCCAGTTCTCAATAAGAGGATTGCCAAAGAGTTTTAGACTATCCTTAGCCCACCACAGATTGGAAGAAGAAGGCTCATTTATTGTATTAGTTAGGAAGACAGGCACGGGTAATCATTGGTATTTATGGTAGTGGGAAGCTATGCTAATATTTTCCTAATTTTTTTTTATTTTTTAAAGTGGCATACAGAATGCGATTATAGGCTGGGAGTAAGGATGTGGGAGGAAGAGAATTTCTGAGACCGGGAGAGGTAATGGATTCAGAACGTATAGGATGATTACCAGGGACTATTAAGGACCCATTTGAAGTTTCTGGACAGGAATTTAAAGTGTGACAATATGGCTGTGTGTTTTCTCCAGCCAGATATAGCTGCATGGGTTTAAAGTGGGGTAGGTAGAGATTTGAGCTGTACCAGAGTTGTTGTTTGGCAAACTGAGTACAATAAAATAAGAGGGTGTAAGGGATTTGACCATAGAATTGAAGCTAGGAAAAGAAGGAACAAAAGAAAGGTGTCAGTGGCAAGAAGGACTGTAGAAAGTTGGTATGATCATTGAGTTGGTTGTTCTAGTGGAGTTGCACAATTGTTGTACTTGAAATGCTAGATGAAATGAATGAATGTATCCCCCAAAAAACCCATCATCAGGTCCTATTGATTGTCTCTCTAAATATCTGGCAAATGTCTCTACTTATCTCATTTCCATAACTCGCATTCCTAATCCAAGCAACCACAATTCTTGTGTTGGCAAATATGATAATTTCTAACCAGCCCACCTGCATCCATTTAATCTTTTCTGTACGTTGCAGCCAGAGCGATATTTATAAATGCCAAGTCTTGTTATATAACTCTCCTCCTTAAAAACTTCTCCTGGCTTCCCTTTCTCTAAGAAGAAGTCTGTCCTGCTTATTTTTTAATTATCCAGTACTCCTTTTCTGTGAGAAAGCAACCATGCTCCCTTCCTCACAGTGTGGTTGCAGGCCCTACTGGTAATGCCTATCTGAGCTCAAGAAGGAGCACAAATTGCTACCTGGGCAGGAATCCTGAGCCCTCCCCCTCTTCACTTAGTTAACTTCTACTTATCCTTCATATCTCAGTTCCAGTATTGCTAACTTAGGGAAAACTTCCTTGACTCTTCTGCTTACACCATATCCTTCCATTGTATCAACATTCACTTTATTCAGAGTAATTTTCATCATTGCAATTTTGCATTTCTTTTTCTTTTACTTTATTATATTTTTCTATTTGTAAATTATTGTCATATGTCTAATAGTTTATCCTTTTCTTCTCATTATGTAATAGAGATTGTTAGCAGTCTTATTGATAGCCCCTCTCTTTTCCTTGGTTTTTCTTCTATTACACTACACAGATGATCTAATTATTTCAAAGGTGATATATCTGAATGTGTCTCTCTAACCTCTTTCCCCCTTTCCACTCTGTGAATTCAGGGTCCTACATTCTGATATTTCTGTTGCAAGTAAATGTTAAAGGTTTTGCCCTTCAGCATGTCCACTGCTTTTTAAGACTGCTGTGATCCCCAATTAGCTCAAGATTTTTAGAGACATGCATTATATTTTGTGGTTCATGCTTATCTTGTTTCAATTTTCATTGCACATAACAATTTTTCATCATTTGTTGTGGAGTGGAATTGTAGATATCTCCTAACTTTTCTCATGTTGGCACTCACATTTATATTTCTTCTCTTCATTTAAATGAAGAGAGAGGAAGAAGTGTCTTAAACTTGGTAGCTTAGATGGAAGTGTGAATCTATTTTCATAATTTAGTATGATCCACAATTTTATTTGTCCTGTTTACTTGCTTGAAATTTGAACTCAAGGTCATATACGATTTATAAAATATTTGAGGCAACATTGTACTTTTCTGTAATTTAATAAGATTGGTGTAGAAAAGAGAAGGAAATTTTGAGGAATATCTATATCCATATATGGTCCAACCTTTTTCTGTCTGTGTAATTTTGGATGAAAAAATAAATTGTCTGAGATTATATGGTGATAACAAAACTGCTTCACAATGTATTTTTCAGATTTCAATGGAATATGTTTCCAAAGTGTTATTTCTAGAGTTACTTTATAACTCTTTTATTTTTTAATACATTATCTCTATTTTTATTCATGACATTGTATAATTTTACCACCATGTATTCTTTCTAATTCTTTTTTATATATTCTATGTGTGAATAGATTACTATTGTGGTAATAAATATAAAAATGACTAATGATTAAAATTTAAAGGACATTTGTTATGTTGCTCTGAAATTCAATTTTAGTCATCTAGATTCAAAACAGACTAGAAAATGGTGAAAGGCTTCTTGTTCATAAGAAAATTACATATCTCTTATTCTCTCATTAACAATTTCTCCACTTGGTTCCCCTGGGAATATCAAAGCAACAGTGGGTGATTATAGTCCAGGATTAGTGATCTCAGTCTGGCAATCCCAGATCTCTGAAGCATCAATCGGTCACTATCCTCTGGGATTGTAATTAGCTGTTGCTCTTAGTGTTTAATACAGTCATTTGTGTGTGTCTCTAATGATCCTGCATAGAATCTAGTTGTGGTTGGGGTGCTATATCTGAAGTTTTAATGATTCTCTTCTCTTTGTTCCTTTGGCAAAACAGATAGGTAAAATGAAAAAATAAAATCTACAGTGAGTTAATCAGAGATGGAAATTTTCTATGTTCTAAGTAGGAAGAAATTAAGTTTTCCTCAAGTCAGCATGGTATTAGGCTTCTGTGTGGCAGGTTGCTGCTGGCAATAGAGAAGGAGAATGGAGCAGGAATCAGGAATGTGATGGAGAGTCATTGGTTATGGGTAATTAAGGGTATTGGCATGGGAACATGAACATCTCAGCCAGAATGATAAACCTATAAGAGAATGTCAGTGAAGAGGCAGAGTATATCTTTTTTTTCTTTAACATTTGTTTCCTATTTCATTGACTTCTATAATTATCTTTATTATTTTCCTACTTTCTACTTTAAATTTACTCTCAATTTCAAGCCTCTTTTTTAAAATATATTTTTAATTTATTTTTAAAAGATACTTAGATTACATAAAATGCTATATATAAATATTTTTATATATGGGATTCCCATATGCCTCACTCACCATATCTCCCACTTTTCCCCATATTAACAACTTCTTTCATTAGTGTGGTACATTCATTGAAATTGATGAACACATTTTGGAGGATTGCCACTAAGCATGGAATATACTTTACATTGTAGTTTACACTCCCCTCTCAAAGCTGTAGGTTATGGCATGGATATGTAATGGCCTGTATCTGTCATTGCAATGTCATTCAGGACAATTCCAAGTCCTGAAAATACCCACACATTACACCTCTTTTCCCCTCTCCCTGACTTCAGCACCTCCAGTAGCGACTGCCTCCAAAGTAGGGCCCACTGGTAAGGCAATAAACTCCGGAGCTATCTGCCAATGCCATAGTACCTGGGTATCTCCAGAGCCCTCAGTAGCCCTACTGTTTGGTGTATTATCTAATTTGGTAGTTTATGATATCCTGCTGAAATATGCATAAGTGTTACCTCTCTGATGACCTCCCAACTCACTTTGAAGTCTCCTAGCCATATAAACTCATTTGTCTTTATACTTTCCTCCTTTTATTCAAGGTCTTTATCCAGTTGCATCACCACCAGTGCTTGGTAGTAATCCTTCAGTGCCAGGGAAGCTCATTCCCGGGAGTCATGTCCCAAGCTGGAGGGTAGGTGATTCCTTTATATACTGAGCTTGGCTTAGAAAGGGGCCACATTAGAGGAACGGAGACTTCCAGTAGGTAACTCTTGAGCATCCTACAACAGTAGGTTAAGTTGCAATTTCAAAAGTAAAGATTCATAAGCATAGCCATCAATATCAAGGCCCCATGAATTGACCATCCTTCTTCAATAGTCATTGTACCTCTACTTAGGAGATTGTTGCTGTTCCATTAGAGAATGTGGCAGAGCTCCCCAGGTTGGGAATTCAGTATTCTTTCAGTTGTTGTGTGAATCTCTACCCACTGTGACAATGCCCTATGAACATTTGAACACATTTCTATACCTTATATATATATGTCCAGGTAGAACTCTCTCCCATGTATCCCCCATCATTAACACCCCACAAAAATGATCTGGACACTGGTGTCAATCTGGAGTGAGATCAAGTTTTAAATATCATTGTATTTAAAATCCAAGAAAATTGTATTTTTGGCCTTAGTTTGAATTAAATACTGCTTTTCAATGTGTTAATTTTGTATCCCAGTATTATTAGATTTTTGGTGAATTAACGCTTTCAAACCTGCTATAATCTATCAAGTCTTTTGTTTGATATCTTTGGAATTTTTACACACTGATCATTTCTAATTTTTTTTTTTTTTTTACCAATTCTCCTTTGTCTATAATGGAATGAACACTTGCTAGTGGGTAAATCAAAGGGCTGAAAGTCTGAATTGAATTTTCTTGTCTGTTAAGACTAATTGCTCCCTTGTTTCTCCAGGAAGTAAAAGTTGTGGGCACATATTCTACATTTCCATCCCTGTCTTCATCTTTGTTTCTATTTCCATCCCTGTCTTTCTTCTTCCAATATGTTTTTACTCCAGGTATTCACATTTTCTCCATTATCCTAAGTATTTTATGGAATGTCTCCAATGTTTTCCATTGAAAAATTAGAATATAGATTTTTATTTTTAATAGCTATTCCCCTGGTTTATATCATAAAATAAAGATATAATTTGTGTAAACAAATAAAGTGACAAATCTTTATAAGAAAATTATACACTTCTTTTCTCCCTCCTGACATTCCTATGAGACAGTTCCCTTGGTCTGATGATCTCAATCTGAGATCCCAGAACTCTAAAGCCTTACTAAGTCACCACCTTCTACAGAACCTAATTAGTCATCTCTTTCAAAATAGCAGTGTTTTACTTAGTTTTTTGTCCTAGGGAGGATGGGTGGTATGATGTGGTTAATGCTTATGCACAGGAGAAAATCTACTTTGGATAACTTTTCTGACTCCTTCACCATGCTGCCCTCTGTGCACATTTAGCTAGCTCAGGTAAATGGTGGTGGTGGTGGTGTGGTGGAGAGGCTGGAGATGTGGTGGGTTATTCTCTACCACCAGAACAACCCCATCCTCAGGTTTCCATGACCCCAGAGAAGCAGGATTTAACAACAGAAGCAGAAGAAGTAGGAATTTCACAAGAAGGGAGAGTTTGGACAATTGTTTGGAGAAAGGCATATGAAATAAAGTATGGTTGATTTTTCACAGGGAACCAGATTTGAGAATCAAGGTATGGGAGAAAGCACCATCACTCTAACCTTGTAATTACTATCCCTGATTTTAAATTCCCTGGCTCTTGTTCCTATTTTCTCCATTTTACAACTTCATGTATTTCATAAAATTTTCACTTACTATATTGTTGGCTTCACATGTTGTATCATCCAACATGTAATTTGGTGAAACAATTTCAATGTGACCTCTAACCACAAATGATCTTTGTCTCTTTTGTGATACCCCATCCTGCTCATATGGCAAACAAAAGAAACAAACAAAAACACAACAAAGCAAACAAAAAATGATTAAGTCAAAATTCTAAGTATTGAGTTCTTGAGCATTTCTGAATGGTTTCACAAAAATTCTCCTTGCAGCTTTTCTCTAAATTCATAACATCAATCTTCACAAGACTATCACAGTTGCTTCAAGATATTTTTAGTTATTGTGACTGTTAATAAACTGTTTTTAACAGTTTATAACAGTTTTTTTTTTGCAAAATCCTTTCCATGTACTTTACTGAATTAATCATTTTTAATCTTGCTGTCTATGCCACCATTCATTATCTGCTATATTGTTTGTTCTGTCTCTACTACATCATTTCAGTTGCTCTTTTCTTTTAGTATAACAATATTGAATCCTTGCCTTTTTCTTAAACTTTTCCTTTTGTATCATTCTATAGCATATGAAAGTGACCACCATGCTTTACTATTGTGTAGTTCCTTTCTACCTTATCTCTTTTTGTAGTACATAGAACCTGAACTTTTAAAAGACAACTAATATCTAAAAATATAAAAATAGTAATAATACTCCTGTAATAATGATAATGGTAAATACTGTATATTTGATCCTTCAGCCATGTATGTATTTTATTAACTTTAAAAAACCTCTTTTCATATAGTTTCTTAACAAGTCTTACTTTTTTGTGACTTCAAATTTTAAATGATCCCCAATTTTTAACTCCAGTTCTGAGTTCTCTTGCCTATCATTTTTACCACTTTTTAAATGAATAAATGACCTCCCAACTTTGCTAAATCTTTTCTGACACCAAAACATTGGTTTATTTTGATTATTTCCCATTCTCATCAATACTTCTCCTCTAAAATGTGGTACTAAATTATAGGTTTAAATTTTGGCTCTTCCACTAGTAGCTGTGAGATCACGAGTAATTCAAGTGATGTATTGTTTTAATGTTTTTATGTGTAGAATGGACTATGCTTCTGACTTTAATGATATGAGATATTGTTTTAGATGATAAAAAAATAATCATAGTTGTATGATGTCATGAACTCTTCCCTGAATTTGCATCAGAAAACCTGATTTTTGGTTCCACACTAACTGGCTATAGGGTTTGGGGTAAGTTGCCAAATACTCTGAGCTTGAAATTTCTCAATTATATATGAAAATAATTCTATCATCTGACATATTCCTTCCCCTTGCCCCTGAACATGTTATTATGTGGATCAAATATACTAATACATTTGATATATAGTGTGCTGACTATAAATAGGTAATAAATGATAGGTAATAATGGAATTTATTTAATAATTTTAATAAATAAATATCTAAGAATGGAATTTAAATCCGTTGAATATACATCTATATTTTCTTCTCTGCCTTTAAGAAGAGTATGGGAGATCACTACAAATCATTTCATAAACTCTGTAAAATAGAAGCTGCTTCTGTCTCCATATCTCTCTAAATTTTTCCTTTACTACCTTTTTCTTGCTAAGACTTCATCATTTTAAACCAAGAACTTGTACAAAATTTGTGAAGATGTTTCTTATTCTTCATCTGGAATTTTTCACAGGAATATTAGGTATTCTCTTGTTGGAATTGTTTGAAAAATGTGTCAATTAGTTTCTTAATTCAAATGTCAATTTGAATTAGGAAACTTCTTTTTTGCATGCTAGACTTAATGGAAAAAGAAATTAGTTCATAAAATTAGGAACTGTGGAAAATAATGGCCCTGAATAAAAGACTGTCTCAAAGATGTGTTCTTAATCCAATAATCAAGAAATCTTTACTAATTTTTTCAATCTGTATCTAGGAAACAAAGAAGAAGAGATTGTCCTTGTCCTCCTCAAACTTACAATATATTTGTGGAGAAAGAATTTATAAAAATGAAAGCATTGAAGATAGATGACTAGTAGCAAAGGATTTTCTCTACTGAAGGAAGCACATTATTCTATCTTCTCAGAATACCTTCTGCTTTGTTTTCAGTTTATCAAATTCCTACTAATTTTTCAAAGCTCATACTACACCCTTGAGTCTTTTTAAAGCTTTCTCCAAATTTCCCGGTAGAAACCTGTGTGTCCTTCTCTGCCAACAACAAACACCTGGAACTTCTGCAATGGTGCAAAATACTGTGGGCTATTTGTTGTATGGGAGTTTATTTTCCCAATTAAAATTTGAGTTTCCTGACTTTAGGAATGAGAGAGGGAAAAGATTATTATAAACTAGAGTAGTAGGGAAATTTTCAAGGAGGAAGGGGGTTTTGGTTAACCTTTAAAGGTTTATAGAGATGAGAAATGTTCAATGTTGCACTGTACAATAAATATCTACTAGTTACAAGCTAGTATAACTGAGGAAATGGGTTTTGCCATTTTAGCTAATAACACTTGAGACTAGAGATTACTGTATTGGACTGAAAGTCTTAGAGTTTTGAATATCTCTTCTCCCTTTATTATTTTTCTATTATGTAGAATCCAAAGCCATATTTAGATAAAAAAATAAAACTTAGTTTCTCTGTTTAAAAATACTGTGTGTCACTCACTGGGTTATAACCTTCTTATTTGATTAAATGAGAAAATGGGACTAGGTAATATCTGAGGTGTTTGTGTGGTAGTAGTTTTACAACAAATTTTAATCACCATGTAAAACCGAATGTGTGTATGCATGTACAAAAGGGCAAAATGGGGTTTCATTTTTTTTTCATAATGCTGGGTTTCTTATGCCCTCTCCTTTCAGTAACAAATCTGAGGTTTCTTATGCATTCATTACTTTTATTTTACCAGCCTTTTATTATTCTGACTCCAACGTCCTTCTTTTCTCAACACACCTTACCTTGAGCAGCGTGGTCGAATGATGTGTAGCAAGGAGGGATTGAAACACAGATGTCTTTGACCCACAATTAGGAGATGACATCTTCCATGTGCTAAATTGTATTCATAAAAGAATAGGGAAGAGTCAGGGTGACTCATGTAGCAGCCAAGGTTTAGAGTTTAGGTACAGACATAATTGACATCAGATGGTTTGAAGAACAGAGATGACATAGAAAGAGGTTAAAATCAGCAGAGATGAAGGACAGGAGGTTAATGATTATAAACCAAGTATAAGTTTAGTAATGAGCATTTCTTCATCTCCAGAAATCTCTAGGAGCTTACTGTTCCAATAGCTCTATCTAGGGTTCACAAACTTATGGATTGTGAATAATCTGAACAGATAAATCAAATTGACTTATATAACCTCCTTGATTTCCTAGACCACCTCTTCCCACATTGCATAGCTTGTCCATATCCTGAATGATTATCATCCTACTAGTAACACCCACTTATACTTTAATAACCATGCAGCAATCCCTATTTTGCCCTTGTCTTTGTTCTGTCATACTGATGAGTCACCTATGTGCCCTATACCAGATTTCAGTTATACTCACCCTGCTCTGTGGGTTTTGGGTGAATTGTAAATGTAATTGTTGAAAGTGATGTTACATTGACTACACGAATCATATGTGCATGAGATGATGCATTGTTAAGGAGAGAGAAAAATTGAAGACTGAAGAAGATTCCATGAGCAATTCACGAATAGAACCTATGAGCTTATGGGAAATGAAGCCATATCCACCTGTTCTTTCTACTCTGTTTTACAATGTATTAACTCCCCTGACCTTCTCAATTTATGCCATTAACATCTACTATGTTTTTATATTTGCTATTTTCCTTGTTTGCAGATGGAGAATAAATCTGAGAGGCTATGGTGATAAGAAAATTACATGAGGAAGTGACTCATCTGAGTCAGGTGATCATGGGGGAAATTCATTATTTTATGAATAATAAGGACCTGAGTCTGAATTGGGGGCCATATAGTTGTGCAGAGTGAATATCCTTGAATAATTAATCATCATAACTCTAGGACATTATTAATATTTTTATTTGAGTTTACTTTTTATTTTCTTTTATGTGGTAACACTGGAAGCAATCCCATTGATAAAACAATGGATGGAGCGAATCACTCCGTGGTGTCAGAGTTTGTGTTTCTGGGACTCTCCAATGTCTGGGAGTTCCCACTTCTCCTCTTTGTGTACTCCTCCATATTTTACATGGCAAGGATGATGGCAAGCTCTCTCATTGTGCTCACAGAGGCTGATGACCCTCACTTACACTCCCCCATGTACTTTCTATTGGCAAATCTTTCCTTCATTGACCTGGGTGTTTCTTCCATCCTTAACCCCAAGATGATTTATTACTTTTTCAGAAAGCACAAAGTCATCTCCTTTAGAGGCTACATCACTCAGATCTTCTTCATTCACATCATTGGTAGTGTGGAGATGGTGCTGCTCATAGCCATGACCTTTGACAGATATATTGTCATTTGTAAGCCTCCCCACTACTTGACTATAATGAACCACAGTAGCTATCTAATATGACTTATGTCTGACACTGTACCAGGTGTGTTCTTTGGTCTTGCAGACATCTCCCCTTCCTGTGCCCTTCAGAAGCTGGGTTGGAACACTTGTATATTCCAGAGACTTTTGTCGTTTTATTTGAGAAGGTAGAAGGGCTTCCCCTGGATGGGAGTTTACCATTTTGTTAGCTACTGTGCAAGCCTCTATCTATTGATGAAAATATACCAATGACAACAAAAACACATTCATATCCCATTGATGTATGCTTTAGGTGATTTTTCCCCATATATGTCTCCACAAGATATACTCTGTGCTTTTGATGTATCTTGGTTACAGATCCTGAAAGAACATTCTTATGTTTGCATTCTAATGGATGTAAAATGGTATATCATTGTGTTTTTTTGTTTAAATAATTATCTAAAAATTTTTTTAAAGATACTCAGATTACATAAATGTTACACAAAAAACACAGGGAATCCTATATGTCCCACTCCCCACACATCCCACACCCTCCCATATAAACATCCTTCATTAGTGTGACACATTTAATTGGAATTGATAAACACATCCTGGGGTTTTGCCCCTGAGCATGGACCATAGTTCACATTGTAGTCTACACTCTCAAGCACACAGTTCTCCATGTTATATGATGATGTAAAATGGCCTATAACTATCATTGCAATGTCATTCAGGATGATTTCCAAGTCCTGAAAAATCCCCCATATTAAAATTGTTTTTCCCTCTCCCTGCCCCCACAGCCTCCAGTGGTCACTACCTCCACATCAATGTTGTAATTACTTCCAATGCCACAATCACAGTATGTCTATAGTAGAATACCAGTAACTCCACTCTAGTCCATAGTTCATCCCCTATTCCTGAGGATTCTGGGATGGTGATGTCCACTCCACCTCTAATTGAGAGGAGGCTTTGTTTCCATACAGCCGATGGGTGGGACACTGTTGCTTTCAGTTGTCAGCTTTCTCATTTCCTTGGTATGGTGGTTTGTCAATACTGACCTCCTTGTTAGTTGTCCTTCGTGAGTCCAAAGAACTGTTGCGTAGGTGTTGCAACTCTGCTGAGGTTCTGGGCCCAGCTGGCACATTGAAAGCCCGAAGACTCCAGTCTCTGGATATACACCTAAGAACTCGAGCACCAAGTATAAGTTCAAACAGAAGGGACAGATGAGCCATGTGTAGAGAAGCCAAAGTTGAGTCCAACTCTGTCACTCTCAGGAGCAAGAACTTCAAAGTAGGGCTCACTGGCAAGACACCAAGCTCTGGAGCTATCTGTCCTGACCATAGGAACTGGGTGTCTCCAGAGCCCTCAGGATCCCCACCATTTGGGGCAGAATCCACTTTGACAGTATATGAGATCCAGCTGAGATATGCATAAGCATTAACCATGGGAAAAGCTCCCGACTCACTTTGAAGTCTTTCAGCCATATAAACTCACTTGTCTTTAGCTTTACACCTTTTATTCAAGGTCTTTTTCCAGTTGCATTGCTAGATGGTGCTTCTAGTAATCCCTTGGTGCCAAGGAGGCTCATTCATGGGAGTCATGTGCCATGCTGGGGAAAGGTAATACATTTATATGCTGAGTTTGGCATAGAGAGAGGCCACATTTGAGCAACAAGAAGGCTCTCAGGAGGCAACTTTTAGGCACCCCATAACACTAGGCTAAGTTTCAATTTCAAGAGCAAAGTCTCATAAGTACAGTCATCAATATCAGGGGTCCATCATCCTCCTTTGCCAGTCATTGCCCCTGCAGATGGGGGACTTTTGCTGCTCCATTAGAGAATGTGGCAGAGTGATATTCCTGAGAATTCACACATATAGTTGTGCAGAGTGAATATCCTTGAATAATTAATCATTATAACTCTAGGACATTATTAATATTTTTATTTTAATTTCCTTTTTATTTTCTTTTATGTGGTAACACTGGAAGCAATCCCATTGATAAAGCAATGGATGGAGCGAATCACTCCGTGGTGTCAGAGTTTGTGTTTCTGGGGCTCTCCAACGTCTGGGAGTTCCAACTTCTCCTCTTTGTGTACTCCTCCATATTTTACATGGCAAGCATGATGGCAAGCTCTCTCATTGTGCTCACAGAGGCTGATGACCCTCACTTACACTACACCATGTACTTTCTTTTGGCAAATCTTTCCTTCGTTGACCTGGGTGTTTCTTCTGTCCTTAACCCCAAGATGATTTATTACTTTTTCAGAAAGCACAAAGTCATCTCCTTTAGAGGCTGCATCACTCAGATCTTCTTCATTCACATCATTGGTAGTGTGGAGATGGTGCTGCTCATAGCCATTTCAATTGAGACTGAATTAAATGTAGAGATCAGGCTGCAAAATAGTGACATCTTAACAATATTGAGACTTCCTCCCTATAAATATGGAATTTCTCTTAATTTATTGAGATCTTTTTTTATTTCTATCATCAGTTCCACAGTTTTCCTTATATAGTTTTGTACACGTTTTGTTACATGTGTTATCAGAGTTTAGTTTCAGGATTTTATTTATTATTGATTCTTTGGATTTTTTCTACACTGACAATCATAACATCGGAGAGAAAAGATAGTTTTATTTCTTTTTTCCCAATCTTGTGTCTTGAGAGATTTTGGTCTTTAATTTTTCTTCCTAGTAATATTATTGTTTGATTTTGGTAATAGCACAATGCTTAACTCAAAGAATGAATTAAGAAGTATTCCTTCTGCTTTATTTTCTGGAAGAAATTGCAGATATTGATATCATTTCTTCTTTAAATGTTTGCTAGAACTCACCCATGAAATTAAGTGGGCCTAGTAATTTCTGCTTTGGAATGTTCTTAATAGTTGATTCAATTTCTTTAATATTTCTTTCTTCTATTGTGAGTTCTGGTAGATTAGTCTTTCAATGACTTTTTCGATTTAATCGAAGCTACAAAATTTGTGGGCATAGCCTGGTTCATTAAACTCTTTCTGTATCTTTATAATTTCAATAGTATTAATGTGATGGCACCTCTTTCCTTTACAATACTAAAAATTTCTCTATTCTTTCATTTTTAAGGGTGGGTAAGCTGGTTAGAGGTTTTATAGCTATTATTGATCATTTCAAAGGACCAGATCTTGGTTTCATTGATTTTTTTTGAATGAATCTTGATTTCTATTTCATTGATTTAGGCTCTGATTGCACAATTTCTTTTCTTCTGCTTAATTGCATTTAACTGGCTCTACATTTTCTTGTGTGCTATGATGAAAGCTTATATTGTTCTTTTTACATCTTTCTGTTTTGCTAACACACACATCCAGTGCTATATAATTCCATCGAAGCACTGCTGCATGTCCCAAATTTTTACAAGTTAAATAATATTTTGCACTTAAACATATTTTAAAATTTCTATTGAGATTTTTCCTTGACCTTGTGTTTTATTTAGAAATGTGTTGTTTGATTTCCAAGTATGTTTTTTTCAGCTGTCTTTCATCATTGATTTTTAATTTAATTCCATTGTTGTCTAAGAGTACACTTTGCATGACTTATATTCTTTTAAATTAGTTAAGGTGCATTATATGTGGTGGGATTTGATCTGTATTGGTGAATGTTCCATATGAGTTAGATGAAATATTAACTCTATTGTGTGGTTGAAGTGTTGTATAAAGGTCAATTAAATCCAGTTGATTGATGGTGCATTTCAGTTCAACTATATTCTTATTGATTTTCTGCCTGCTGTATCTGTCAACTGTTTCTAGAAGAGGTATTGACATCTCCAACTAAAATTTTTTATTTGTTCATTTCTCCTTGCAGTTTTACCAGCTTCTGCCTCACATATTTTGATGCTCTGATATTTGGTACATATACATTCAAGACTGTTGTCATCTTGGAAATTGACTTCTTCATTATTATGTAATTCCCTTTATATCTTTGATATTATTTCTTCCTTTGAAATCTGCCTTTCCTGGAATAAATATATCTACATCAGATTTCTTTTGATTAATACTATTATAGTATATCTTTTTCTATACATTTACTTTTTATCCTTATGTGCCTTCATATTTAAAGGGGATCTCTTGTAGACCAAATATCAACATATAGATGGATCTTGTTTTTTATCCACTCTCATAGACTGTCTTTTAATTGGTGTATTAAGGCCATTCACATTTAAAGTGATTGCTGATGCCATTTATTTAATATTTACCATATTTGTAACAATTTTCTATTCTTTACTCTTGTTATTTGCTACTTTTAGTATTTTCTACTCTTTGATGCCTTCTCTGGTTTTATTTGAGCATTTTATATGATTCCATTTTCTCTCTGTCTTTAGCATATCAATGATAATTCTTTTAACTATTTTTAAGTTGTTTCCCTAGGGATTGCAATATACATTTATAATTGATCTAAAACACTTTCACATAACATATATTGGCTATGAATATTGTGGGTACCTTTTAACAGAGTGTTCCAGTCCTTTCTTGTCCCTTAAAACATTGCTGTAATTTATTACAATTATCATAAGCAGTAATCATCTGATATATTTCTTCTATTATTAGTTTTAACAAATTGTTATCTGTCAGAAGAGTTTTGAAAAGATGTTGTTTTTACCATCATTTATTCCTTTTATAATGCCCTTCCTTTGTTTCTGCATATATGGTTAGCTCATTGATATCATTTTACATCTCTGTGGAGAATTTCTTTTAACATTTCTTTCAGGGCATTTTTTTATTGGTGACAAATATGATTTTTTTTCCCAGGGAAAAGTCTTTAGTTCTTGTTCCCTTTTGAAAGAAATTTCATTGGATACAGAATTATAGTCTGGTGTTTTTCTCCCATCATTTTAAATATTTAACTCCACACTCTTCTTGCTTACATGATTTCTGGAAAGAAGTTCACTCCATCATGTTAAGAGCTTAAACAGTGTTCTGTAGGTAAAGTGTTTTCTTTCACTGGCTCTTGCAAGATTTTCTTTTTCCATAATTTTCTGAAATTAGAATATGATGTGCTAATTTGTAGTGTTTTTTTTTATTGTTGTTGTTATTATATATCTTGCCCAGTGTCCTTTGAACTTCTTGAATCTGTGGTTTATTGTCTGTCATTAATGCTGAAAAACTTTCAGGCCTTGTTATTTAAAATATTTCTTCTGTTCCTTTTCTTTAATCTCTTTTCATATCCCAATTATGCATGTCTTACACCTTTGGAAATTGCCCAACAGTTCTAGATATTCTTTTCCATCATTTCCATTCCTATTTTCCTTTGCTTTGTTAAGTTCTATTGACATATCTTTAAGCTCATTGATTCCTTCCTTTACTGTGTCCATTTACTGGTCAACCCACCACAGGAAATTATTATTCAATCGCAATGTTTAAAATTTCAAGCATTTCCTCTTGATTAATTCTTAGAGATTCTGCCTCTCTGCTTACATTACTCATCTGTTCTTGTATGTTGCCCATTTTTCCATATATGGCCTTTAGTATAGCAATCATAATTATTTTAAATTCTCAATCTGATAAGTCCCAAATATTTCCCATATCTTACTCTGATCCTCATGATAGCTCTGCCTCTTTCAACTGTAGTTTTTGCCTTTTAGTATGCAACATACTTTTTTGTTGTTGAAATCTGCACATGATATATGAGTGAAAAGGAATTGAGTGTGAAGTTTTATGCTTCTGACTAAGCATTAGGTTGTTTTAACTGTTTGGTGAATTTATATGTGTCAAAGGCTAAAATTTCCTCTGGTGTCTTTACTTTTGTTTTCTCATGCTGTCATTTTCATACAACTTCTTAAATAATATCTAAGCTTTGTAGATAATTTAGTTGTAATCTCTTGTAATATACAGGTGCCTGACTGAAATAGAGCTAAAGTTTGGGAAGAGGAGAAATGTTCTATAATCCTATGATTATATTTCAATCTTTTAGTGAGCTTGTACCCTAGGCTTTGAACCTCACAAATACTTCTAAACTTTCCCCCATCAAACCCTTAGATGTATCATGAAGGCTATAGGAGATTAGAGTTGGTTATTTCTCTTCCTACACAGAAGGCTAGAAGCCCCAGAGTTGGATATGTCTATTCTTTGAAGGCTAGAATGGATTGGAGTCACTTGCTTCCTTACCCCCAGGCTAGGACTCTGATAAAATAAATTTTCTCCTAGTTAAGGTGAAAGACAGCTTTGGGCATATTTTTAAATGATTACTTATCACCTTACCAGCTGGAAACATGTAGATTTTTTCTCATATATTTACATTAAGGTAAGACCTGGAAGCAAATGGCAATCCATATTGAGCCTTTAGCAAACATCAATTACAGCGTAAATGTTACTATGGGTATTGGCTGTAGGAAAGAGCTTCTGTTCCTGGGCTTGTGGACCAAGTAACTGTGATTCTGTCCTTTCCCTTTTCTTCAATTTTGGGGAAGCACCTTGCTCTGTGAGTTCAATCTTTTGATGTATGTAAGAAGAGTCATTTTTCAGTTGGTTCATCTTTTTTCCTTTTGTTAGAATAGGAGTGATGACATGCAAGATCTTTCATTCCTGAGAAGAAACCAGAAGTCTTCCCCAAATTTTCAATAAATATTACTCTTCTCTTTCTCCAAAGGGACTTTAAAATAATAAAACTTTGGGGGTATTATGGGACTGTGTCTCTTAAATATCAATAATTTCTGTAAAGTCATTAAGGTTTTATGTCCCACCAGTCAGAAGGAAGAGCTTACAGTGGTCAGGTGATCTATGCAGTTTTGGCTACGTTAATCTAACAGTGGACTCTGGTTCTCTTTTGTGTTTTCCATAGTTTTATAGTACAGAATTGGCATAGACATACCCAGATATTGGCAAACTTTTTCACATCAGCTACCTGAGCCAAGCAATGAGAGGTGAAGTAGGAAAAGCAAATGGAAGCCAGTACTCTATTTTCCAAAAGAATAAACCAAAGTAATCTGTATTTCACAAGGAATTGCACAGGTTTCTGCTACCATCAACAACATGAGATATACAGAGTTTATTCCTACCACATTTTTCTCCAACTCACTTAGCTGACCTGTGCAGAAGACTGATAGATATTTGAGAACGATTGAATTATGTTTAACTCAGTCAGATTGTGATTTTTACCATACTTATTTTCCAAATATTAATTGTTAGAGCAAAGAAACACTTCTCCTGATAATAAGGATACAGTTACTGACTGAGAAAATATTCACACCCTTTACATTTGTCAGTAAAGCCTTTCAGAAGCAGTTCACTTTCAGCTGTCAGGTCTAACAATATACATTCACTTGTCTATCCCAGGGTTCTATAAACTCTCTCATCCATCATTCCACATCATTCATACCCATCATATTGATGATATAACAATGAATGACCTGGTATTGAGTTACCTCCATGTCAACTATAATTGTACTCATTACCCTGAAGAGAAGAGGTTGCTGCTTCATAATAGGTGATGCAGAAAAGTTGGCCCGAAAATTAATATGCATTCTGATACCTCATCATGTTTCTATGATTGATAATAACTCCAAAAGGGGAATTATAGCAACATCAGACTGGCATTTTAATCAGAAGCTTATATTGCTCATGAATAAAAACCTGAGTCACTTCACTGAGTATGTAACCTAGAACAGCAAAAGTGATGTTTGAGGGTGAGGGAAACCTAGAATGAGTGGTGGAAGAAGGAGATGACGAATATTAAGTAACGTTTTGGGACTAAGTGCAAAAGTGTGAGTAAACTTGTCCTTCTATCCCTCCTTTTCTAAGTATTTCTTTTTTGAATTTGTGAATAGCTATCACTTTATAGAATATGTGACATATTAAGTGAAATTAATAGCATCTATGAGGTTTTAAGAGATGGCAGTACTTTCAGTTATCACTCGTATCACCTCACTCATATACCATTGCATTTGTTGTTTCCAAACAAATACATGATTCTCTACTGTCAGAAGCAGAGTATCTATTTGATGGTTTATCTCTACCATTCTAATATGCTAAATCTTCAGAGTGGGACAGGTTGAATATGCCAGGTACTAATACTCTGCATCAGCACTCAGAATGAAGAAATACTCAAAGTTCCTGCCCATTAATTGAGCACAAACCTATAGAGTCTCTCAGTGGACCAGAATAGGTTTTCATCCCATTTATTCTTATCAAGATAAGAATCCTCTCCTTATCTGTCTCACTTCTCCACTTCTTTTCTGATGCTTCCCAGAATCAGCTTAAACAGAAACTAGCTTCAATCAAATTTTGTTCCTGGCCATTCTTTGAGGAAATCCATCCTTCTAAATGGTTAAGTAGTGCTATTACTTCTGTATGTATTACCATTCAAAGTGAAGATTCCTGACATTCACCAAAGCAAGATTCCAGTTTGTTTTCAGACCTGAAACAGAAGGGATGTCACCGTATCCTTTATTATTGGAAAAGTTATCACAATTTTAATCATAATACAATATTTAGTAGATATCCCCCTGGCTTTTAATATATCAATAGTGGATTGACATTTCCCTTTGTTATAAAGGCAAATGTTGTATAGAAGTAGTAGAGACAATTTTATGGCAGGAGATGATATGTGCAGTTATAAACATGTCAAATTTAAGATGTTTAAGTGAAGATATCCAACAAGAAGTTGATGTATAACTTTAAAATTCCAGAGAGTTCTGAGTCAGCAAAATTTCGCACAAAATCCTCCTTTGCTCAACCTTTTTATTGCTATCTTTATGTCTTTGTTCCTTAATGTGTATATGGCAGGATTCAAGACAGAGGTGGTAGCAAAATCAATGATAAATAGATATTTGTCAAGTGAAGATGTGGGGAAAGGCCACACATAGATAAATATGAATGAAGTAAAAAAGAGAACAACCACACTTATGTAAGCTTACAATGTGACATATGCCTTGGATAAATCCCCTGAAGAACATTTCCAGAAGGTGACCAAAATGAAGATGTAGGAAAGGATCAGCAGGAAGAAGGTGTCCATGGTCATGAACCCACTGTTGGCAGCAACAATAAACTCATATTTGTGTCCATGTGTGCAAGTTTTATGATCCTTGGAAATTCAGAGTAAAAGCTTTTTACTTTATTAGGGCCACAAAACAGCAAGTTTATTAAAAACAAACAAACAAACATTGAGACATAGCATGGATCACCCCAGTTACCCAGGCAGTAATTACAAATGAAACACATATTTTAGGACTCATGATTTTTAAGTAGTGAAGAGGATTGCAAATTGCCATCTACTTGTCAAATGCCATGGCTAAGACTAGCACCATCTCTACTCCTCCTAGGATGTGAATGAAGCATATCTGTGTCACACAATTTGAAAACAAAATCCCTTTGTATTCATTTAAAAGGTCTGCGATCATCTTGGGGACTGTAGTAGAGGAAAGGCTCATGACAATGAGGGACAAGTTGGCCAGAAGGAAGTATATAGGGGAATGTAAGTGAGAATCAAAAATCAGCCAAAACAAAATGAAAAAGTTTCCCAGGATGATGCCTAAATAGAGCAAGGAGAAAATGAACATGAGAAAAACTTTAGTTTCCCAAGACATAGAGAGTCCCAGCAACACAAATTCAGAAACCACAGTGTCATTTAGTCCATCCATTGTCTGGAAGAGAAGATCTGAATGTAAATGATCTGATGATAGAAAATGTAGTAGAGTGAGTTTTAGTGGCAATAAAAGAGATGTCCTATTTACTGATAATTTTTCTATAGATAGATATATTTGAGTGAGACAAGAGTAAAAATAAATGTATGTGTATTATAGATGTAGACAAAATTGTTTCTATTCTTAGACCATTAACAGATTTTTTTTTTTTGTCTTTTCAGGTTTTCTAAGAACTTTTTTTTCTAAGAACTTCTATTATCTTAGGCAATTCCTGTCACCTTCACATGGACACTATCATTGTAACTTCAATTTCTTTTTAGGTGAATTTCTTATTTCACTGGGCAAATAGAGATCATCAGGTCAAAGGGCCAAATCTGTTGAGTAGTTTGTTTTTTCTATTTTATTTTTTTTAACAATTGACAGCAGAAATTTGGTCTATAAATTCAGATTATTCATAATGTGCAGCTCATAGCACATTTTATTATTGGGTGAAATCTCAAATAAAATATTAGATATAAGAGATAGAATACATGTTGTTATGTATAGATAATAATTAAAGAAAGATACTACGAATAGATAACATTTATTATGTGCTTCCTTCTTGCAAGAGATTTTACTAAGTATATTCTCTTTCAAACCTCACAAAAATTCCATAGTATATATACAGTTTTATGAGACTCATTTTACAAATGAAAAAAACTGAGTCTAAGAGAGCTCCAGTATCAGAGCCATGATTTATATTCACATTAATAAGGCACCATGCTCTTAGTTTTTCCCCAGTACTATGTACTTCAATGCCGGGTTTTTCAAGTACACCCTTGATCTACTCTAAGCTTCCATACATGAAATTTTCTTCAGCTTTTTTACATGACTGGTCTATTAACAAAAACATTTTTTTAAA
Source organism: Cabassous unicinctus (assembly GCA_029593785.1). Lineage (NCBI taxonomy): Eukaryota > Metazoa > Chordata > Mammalia > Cingulata > Chlamyphoridae > Cabassous > Cabassous unicinctus. Next base: position 6,586 of record JAQZBX010008922.1, on the reverse strand, counting down.
GAAACAAGTCAAATCCCTGAATCTTGTGTCCCTTTCTAATTTGTCCTTTCTGTCTCCAGTCTTTCAGTGGTAAGCTTTTCTCACTTTTCATTCATTCAATAAACCAAAACAACTTGTTTCCCACAGATCCTTTTTATTTTTTTATTTTTGGAAAGGCAACTATGGTTTCTGATAATCTCTTACAAAACTTATTTTCCATCAAGATTTTCCTTACTCTGTCTTCATGATTTGACACTATCATTGCCTTTTTATGTAACTTCCTTTGCCCTTGGCTTCTTGATGTCTATAAAGTCATTCTCCTTTCCAATTCTTTCAAAAAATTCTATTTGTTTAGGTAGTAGGTTAAAAATCTCTCCATTTTACAAGTAAGTATACCTATTTCAGCCCTAGGGGATGAAACATGATTTTTCTGATAGAGTTAGTAAAATTCCATTTTTACATAGCTATGAATTGGTCTAAGATGAAGCATGTGACCCAGATCTGTTTAATGAGCTGTAAACCAATGTTAGCTATTGGGGAGAGGGTCTTCCTTTCCAAATAAAAGGACAATCTTCAGGTAGAGAAGATTCTTTTCCTGGTTCCATTTTCCTGAATTTAATGTTAATGTTATATCTACAATGCAAAATTCATGATATTCTGCAACTCACATATGAAACAGTGAAAAGTTAGAAAGGATTAGGACCTAAAGGGCATGTTGAGGCACCTAACAAAAGCCAGCAATGATCTTCCTTTAGATTTCTTGTAATGTGAGAAAAATTCACTCTTATTTGTTTATAGTACTGTAAATTAGGATTTTTGTTACTTGCAGGTATGGTGAACACATTCCTAGATTTCTATAACAGCAATGTCTAAATTATTCTCCAAATTTCTCACTTTGCTATATGTTTCACTGATATATGATCGTTTTTCCTCTATTCACCCTTAATTTTTTGTGTGACTCAGGATTCTGTTTGCTTGTATTCAGTACCTGTTAACTCATTTTAAGTAGTGCCTACAAAGGATGACTTCTAAAAATGTAGCTTACCTCTGAAATTCAGAAGGAGCTATCTATGGCTGTGTGTGGTGTACCCAAATGGAAATCCAACCTCCACTTTATGTAAATATTTCAAAACTGAACTCATAATCTACTCCAATGCCTTAATAAATATCATGACCTATTTCCCAGATGCTCAGTACATCTTTCTTTTTCCTCCTTCACCTTCCATCTCTATTTGAACAATACTCATTCTCAAATATTTCTTAAAGATCCCTTCTCTTTTTTTTCCATAATTTTTTTTTGCTTCCTGCTACATCTTTTTCATCCAGACAATTCAAAAGGCTTCTGAATTATCTGTCCCCACCTCTAATCTTAAGCAATCCAGCCCATTGTATTTTGCTTGCAGATCTGTCTACCTGATGATGAAATATAAGATTGGGACTCTTCAACTTTAAGACTTTGGGGCTCTACCTAAAGTAAACTGTTGAAATCTCATAGCATATCATATACAACACTGACTGAAGGAGATCAGCAATATTAAATTTCAGAGAGAATAGCCATAAAATTTAGGGAATGGATGTACTGACTATTTTTTTGTGTAAATTAAATAAACTGTTATGAAAAAATAGACGTCAAATTTTAACATGATGCTTTTAATAGAATTTTAAACCAACAGCAACATCTGATTAAAGAAGATACATTAAAATCAAGAACACAACTAACTTGGGTAGTTCTATAACTAAAAAGTGCACTACAAAGTAGACAAAAATATTAAATAAATTATTATCATTAAAAATATGGTAGCAGAGCTACCATCATTTGCCATTCACACAATTGTCTATTTGAAAAACTTAAGATAATTAAATGGAAAATATTACATCTAATAAAAGCATTTTAATAAGCAGAGTTAGTAGTGACCTCTTTAAATATGCTGAAAAGAGATCTCATTTATAAATAAAAGAAATATTAAAAGATGTGTGAAATTTATTGGAAAAGATATAAAGTATTTGATACTAGTTGAGACCCTGAATAAAATCAAAGATCAAACCAGGCTAATGGAAAAAGAAAACCCTCAAAATGATAAAAAAATAAATTCTGACTGAACTAATCTAAACAACAACTGAAGAACTCATCAAAGTTCAGTGAATATTTCTGGAACAATAAAATATGATTAAAGAGAATATTTCATTAATCAGCAAAGTCTTGAAAAGGAGACATAAGAGGAGTTAGAGGAGTGAATACAGTGTTTTCTATAAAAAGCATTAGAATATATAAAAAACTTATACTACCTAATCACTGATTAACTTGACTAGAATTGAACAGATAAATGGAACAAAAACAAACTTAAGAATGTGATATGTTTTAGGAAATTTCATATATGATAAAGAATGCATTAAAATTATGTAGAAAAATGAAGGATTATAAAAGTAAATTTGTAATATTCAAAAGTTATTAAACATGGAGCCCGTATTAGAAACATAAATATCCTACTACACATATTACAGGAAAATAAATTCTGGATGATTAAGATTTAAATATAAATGTAAACTTATAGGTCATAATAAAATATATATGAATCAATTTTTATAAACTTGATATTAAGAAGGTCTTTCTGTTTATTCTAAATTCAGAAACTAGATTTATTTTAATATTTTTTACTCCACTGAATGCTGAATGACCGGGGAAGAAGTGTCTCTCATTCTCAGCTGTTAGGAATGGGAGGTGGTCCAATCATCCCAGAGCACAATTTGGTAATACAAGTAATCTTTCAATGTAACACTGGATTCCTATTTTAAGAATTAATTGTAGGAAGTAATTTGACCAATGAACAAAATATATTTACAATGTTATTTTACTTTTCACTACATTTATTGTACTACATAGTAATTAGAATAAAAATAACTGTCCAAGAGCAAAGGAATTATTAAATAACTAAAAGTAGATAAAGTAATACACTGTAGATTATAAAATTATTATGTAAATCTACATTAACCAGCATGGAAATCCATCAATAAATCAAGTCCAGTGGATATTTTTGGAACAATACAATGTGATTCCAGAGAATCTTTCAATTACCAGGGAATTTCATAAAGGAGATATAATGGGGAGTTTTATTTTGGAGAGGGTGCCAAATAGCATTTTTTATGATTAAAGGTTTAGGATTTATCCAAAATTTCTGCAGGTTGAGGGATTTCAATGACTTTGTTTATCTTCAACTTGATTGTTCTAATTTTAGAGGCATTATTTTTATTGTTTATCTAATTTGAAAAACAAGATGTATCAAAATTTATTAAGGGAATCTGAAAATTTATCTGAGCTTGTAAAAAAAATTTACCTTTTTGCTTGTTTCTCATATTGATATATTATCATGCAATTTCTGAGAATCCAAGTCAAGTAATCTGTAACTCTTACAGACATTAATGATCTCTACTCTAGCAAACTGTGTATTCTATAGGTCATTAATCTTACCCTCTCAATAAACCTAGGGCTTTAAATAGATGAAAATGAGAGCAGTCCTCATAAACTTAAAAATGTGAGCCCTTTTTAATATGCAGTATAATGGTTATGTGTATAGACACTGGGACCAAAGTGTTTGAATCCCCAAATCCTCCTAAGCTGAATTATTTACCTACCTGGTGCCTCAGGTTCTTACCAGTAAAGGTCAGATGAAGAGTATTTATTTCCTATGGTTTTTCTCAGGATTAAATGAGTTGAAACAAGAATAAACATCAGACAATTCTCTGGCATAGAGTAAGTGCTCCAAGTGTAGTCTTTGGAGATCATTTTGATAATTTGTTTTAGGAAACAGATTAAGAAGTATCATATTCAAGGTAGCACACATACAACTTTAAAAAAGATACCAGTGCTTTGAAGAATATTTTATGTTCAATTAAAACCAAGAGGTTCAGACCATAAGGATGTAAAACAACATGCATGAAAATCACTCAAATAAAGAGTTTAAGAGAGTAAGATGAAGAGAAAAAGAAATAGAATGCAGGGAGTACAAAAGAAAAAGGTGGCTAACTATGCAACTAGGTGCTGGGGAATTAAAGAGTGGGTTTCCTACCTATCTCCTCAGGCTCAAGTTCAACTTCAGCAGCTTCAAAAATGGAGAAACAGAGATATTCCTTTTCAGGTTATTCATCATCAATGCTCAAGAGTAAGAGTTATAAATATTTCTTACCATTAAGAATGAAACCAATTAGCAGAACTGAGTATGAAGACCAATATTTTACTCCATTATTGGCTTTTTACAGACACTAGGACTTTGATGCACATTGGTTTTCCCAAGTGCCAAGTGTCATGCAGAAAAGAGTCATAGGGAAATTGAGCAATTTAGTGTGATGGTGATTAGTTTTTTAGCTGTGATAATATTTTTTTCAGATTTCAGAATATTATTTGTTCATTTTAGATGTTCATTGAATTATTTATAGAGATAGATACCACTGATAATATCTTTTTATCATCAATATTGGTTTCAAGTCAATCTGTATGGACCAATAACTGATGCAGTCCAGCGGCTATTACAGTGTTAGTTTTTACCTTCCTCTTATAGAGCATGCTTCATTTCATTTGAAGCCTTCATTTAATATTTCCTTGGCTGGTTCTTTTGGTTTTTCATTGACAGAGGCCAATTTTTATTTACTAATAACTATTTGCTCTTAAGGTACTATTAAATCTACCTTTACATTCATCTTTATTCACCAACAATTCGTGCACTCATCATGCTTACAATCTATTGAGGAAAACAGAAATGAAACAGGCAAAATACTGTGTTAAATGCTATTATGAGGAGTTCTGCTTTCCTAGGATTGAGGAGGTTATAGAATGCATAACTGGTAAACAAAAATACTGTCTGTGAAAAATAACAATTTATTTCTATCTTTTTATTCATTTTATGTTTTTTCCCATTTCTTCTTGATTATTTTTCTTAATGTATTATCAATTTTATTAGTTTTTTGAGAGAATCAAATTTGATTTTCTTGGTTCTTTCAATTATAACTTTGTTTTTTATTTCATTAATTTTTTGGTCTTATAATTGTTATTTCTTTTTTCCTACATTCCTTTTTTTTTCTTCTTTCTATAATAAACTTTATTTTTTGAGCAGTTTTAGGATTATAGAAAAATTCCATAAAAAGTTCAGAGTTGACATATACCACATCCCCTACTGCACCACACACATATTATTCCTTATTATTAATATCTTTCACAAATGTGGTACATTTGTTATAATTGATGAGCTAGTATTCATACATTACTAGTAAATAAAGACCAAAGATTACCTTTGGGTCCATTCTTTGAGTTTATAGCTCTATGATTTTATAAATTAAAGAATTTGTGAGTTTACAGAGCAATCATGCATAAAATACAGGATTTCCATATACTGCCTTATTATTAACACCTTGCTTTAAGGTGACTTCTTTGTTAAATTCATGGAAAAACTTTTTTATAATTGCACTTTTATACAGTTCACAGTTTGTGTTGTACATTTCCATTGGATCTTTAAATAAATTATTCTAGTAACATATATAACCTAAAATTTCCCCTTTTAACCACACCCAAATATATAATTCACTGCTGTTAATTGCATTCACAATGTTGTGCTATCATCAATACCATCCATTACCAAAATTTTTTCACATTGACTCCATATTCCCACTCCCATCGCAATCCCTGGACCTATGTTTTAGAGTCTGATTCATTGAGCTTGCTTATTCTAATTATTTCATATCAGTGAGATCATATAATATTTGTCCTTTAATATCTGACTTATTTCACTCAACATGATGTTTTCAAGGATCATCTTTATTGTTGTACGTATCAGAACTTTAATCCTTCTTATACCTGAATAACATTCTATCATATGCATATACCATATTTTGTTTATCCATTCATTTGTTGATGGACACTTAGGTTGCTTCCATCTTTTGGCAATTGTGAATAATGTCACTATGAACATAGTGTGCAAATATCTGTTTGGTCTTGCTTTCAGTTCTTTTGGGTATATACTAGAGTGAGATTGCCAGATCATATGGTAATTCATTTTGTTTACCTTTACCACAGGTCTTTCTAATTTTTTTAACAAAATGATTTTATTGATATATATTAATAAAGCATAAATCCATCCAAAGTGTACATTCAATGGTGTTTGGTATAATTCCATGGTTGTGCACTCATCACTTCAATCATCATTACAGCATTTTCACTATTACAATAATAATAAAAATAAAAAACATAAAACAGACAAGCAAAAAAGAACACATTACCTAACAATCTCTCTATGCTTTCCCTGCCGTATATAGCTGCTATTCTGTTTCCATCTCTCTATTTTATTTGTATATATATTTTGTAAAAACAGTCATATATGCAATATTACCAAATTCATATTTCCCATGAGGTTTCACTATATTATATAGTCCCGTGTTACATTTTTTAGCTTTCTTCTAGTAAAATACATGTCCTCAAACTCTCCCTTTCAGCCACTGTTATACCCGTATAATATTTCTGCTACTGACAAACACTGTAATGACTTTCACCATTTCAATTCATTTCCAAAGATTTACAAACAACCTTTTTTACCAATGCTGCACAAATTGGCCCTCAGCTTAC